>JAEUWR010000746.1:0-37342 GCA_018524895.1 Podaxis sp. C-F-101400
TCATCTGAGGACAGTAGTAGCTACTTAGCTGCATTTCGTCGTTTTTGTAACTACTACCTTTATTTCTACCCTCTACACCGTCTGAGGGCATTTTCTGCGAGCCCGAAGGACAAGTTTCCTTCATCTGAAAACCCCTGTCACCCTCACCATCTATCAGAGTCAAGCACTCCTATTCCACTGACCAGTCCTTGTCCAATCGACTCGAGAAATCGATGAAATTTAATGAAGATGACGATGCTGCTTCTGTATCCTCTGCAGAAGCAAACAACAACTCGGACAGTTCTGAAGGCCTGTCTACTCCCCATTCTATCCATCCTTCTATTGTGCCGGCTCGTGATGACAACCTACAACTTTCTCCAGAGATTGCTCCTTCTTCCCACCGTTTCCTCACAGAGGCTCAGTCGATTGCCACCTCTCATGGCTTCATCCCACCCTCTCTAAATGCATGGGACAATTCCAAACCAACTGACCCCCTTCCTTCCCTCCCTACTTTTACCCCCATTCCCCCCCTTCCACTAATGCGCAGCCACATGAGGCAGTGCCTACATCCCATGGAACAGATTGGTCATCAGTCCATGACTGCATCTTCAATGCCTTCTGTGACATTGATGTCACAGACACTAACGACATCAAGGGACTCAAATTTGCAGCTTCCCTCCTTGGATTCACTGTCCGATACCTTTCCCGATGGTCTCAATTGGACAACATCTCACAGTTTGGTCAATTTGAGGGCACCATGCACCTCATTGATCTCCTCAGAACCATCACGCATTCTGAACCAATGCGCAATCTTTCTGTCCTGTATGAAGATCGACATCTCAGTCTTCATCAATTCATCTCTATGCAATTCCCCCCTCCTCTTTCTTCCCCTACCCCCACTCCAATGAACACACAACAAAGACAAGAATGCCGGGCTGAAAAAGCACCGGCTGTGTCCTCCCCTTCCCCCAAGGATGCCACTGGGTATCTCCAGGGCTCCTCCCCTATTCCTTCCTCTGACGCCATTGGGTATCACCAAGGCTCAGACTTGCAATTCGATAAGGACACAGCTCGAGCAATCGCCCTTTCGTGCCTTCCCGTTAATGCCCAAGACAAACCAGGTGAGTCATCTGGTTCAAATAAAGATATTGACATGTCTCCTCCTCCAACCACCATCCCACAAGGCAAGACTAATAGTCTGCCTCTAGGGGAGACTCTCAGTCCCCCGGCAACCTCAGGAGAGACTCTAAGTCCTCCTGGGGCCAAGCTCAGTGCCAACCCATGGCAAACTGCCAGTAAGTGCCACCCCATTCATCCCAATAAACCAATAGCTGCCCAAAGTCAGCATAAGCCTATCGTCGCCCCTCCGCACCCTCCTCCCCCCAAGGCTCCCCAGGCTCCTCTTCCCCCCCGTCCCACTCCCCCAGGTCCCCCTCCCCCCATCAACAACAGCACCCGCCCGATCAATTACAGGCCGAGGTCGACCGCCCTATCTCTGTCCCCACAGAGAGTGTCATATGCTAAAATGGCGTCCTCCACCCCTCTTAAACCCAATGAGCTCATGAAATATGCAGCTCTCCAGAACCAGTTCCCACAGATGTCGCCCGTCGATGTCGTCAACTTCCTCCATAATTTGGGGGACATCAAATCCTCTGCCCCTCCTTCTTCTAAACTGTCCCCCTTTTGTAACCCTCAAAAGCCCAAAGCCACCCGAGGGCTGTCCCACAAAAATGTTGTCATACCATTCAATGACACATTTAAACCCATAATGATCACCTCTCTCGATTTAGTGATCTGAAATTGCAATAATGCTCTTTACCAAAAAGGGCACACCCTCAAAGTCGAATCAGCCAGAATGAACGACAAAACTGGCTAAACACCAATCAAGTTGCATCTGATGAGGATCTCCTCATCATCAAAAAAGGCATCACTGACTCTAATAGGTCAGCCTTTGCCTCTCCTGACATCCGAGATGCTGTTGTTCCAGTGCTTCCAATGTCCAAATCCTTTATTAAACTCACCAACCTCCCATACTTTAGGGAGGACAGTACCCCACACACTTCTGATGACTTTGCTGAAGTTATCAACTCTTCCCCCTACACTGACATCATCAACTATCTTGTTGGCAAACCTCGCTTCTGCCATGTTTCTCCTCACTTGGACTCGGCAATCTTATTCTTTGACTTATGGGACTCACAGTCAGCCTCCAGGGCCAAACTATTCATCAACCACACACTCCTCTTTGAGAGTCGAGTGTACACTTTCAGGGGCGCAACCATGCGAACAGCCAGCCCCCTTTGTAACAGGTGCTGGAGGTGGGGCCACCCATCACATCTCTGCAAAGTGCATAACCCGAGATGCACCATCTGTGGTGACCCCCACCACACCGAGAACCACCGTCGCGACAGATTTTGCTGCCAGGGAAAAACTGGACCAAACCCTCATCCCCCTACCCCCGCTAACATCAAAGAGTGTCCTCACGTGACCTCTTTTACCTGCCTATCATGTGGGTCCAAGGACCATCACGTGAACTCAGACAAATGTCCTTTCTTCTGCCACTGTTTCAATAAGGAGTGGATCTCCAAAAAGCTCCAGGAGCTCAAGGCGGAGAAAAACTGCTGTGATTTCAACTCGGGTGCTGTAAATGTCTAAAGGACATAACAACTGGCCCCGTCATTTCTTGTCTCTTTCGTCCCTTTCATCAATCCTGACTTTATTTTTTAATGTCTACTGTAACTTTGAAGTCATCCAGACTCTTCTTTCTGCACCTGTCTTTAGTAACATACTCATTTTATGTCTACAAGAACCTCCCATTCAACACATCAAAAACGTCCCCTCCACTGATGACTCTGAAGGAGTCCCTGAATACGGTCCCCCTACTCATCCAGATTGGATCCCTCTTATCGCCAATCCAAAAAGCTCCAGAACGGTTACATATATACACAAATCGCTCTCTTCTCTCCACCCCATTCTTCATCTGGATATCATTTCATCTCGTGATTTTCAACTGATTTCTCTTTCTTTACCTAAAAAGATTTATATTTTGAACTGTTATCTTGACCCATCTGACAATTCATCTTTAACCTACTTAGATTCATGTATTAACAAATTTCCCAACCACGTTGTTTGCGCAGGAGGCGATTTTAACTCCCATTCACCCAAATGGGACGAAAATGTCATTCACCATACTGCGAGAGCCAATCTCTTAGTAGACATCATGAATTCTATTGGACTGTCCATTTCAACTCTGGTCAACCCAATGCTGACCCACACCCCCTTTGATAGGAACAAACGTCCCTCTGTCATCAACCTTATTTTCATGATAGAGAACAATAATTCAGATAGTCCCACACACACAATTTGAGATGATTGGCAACTCCAGTCTGACCATCGCCCTCTACTCGCAACAATCCCCCTCCCTTCGGTTATCTCACCTATTGTCGAGAAAACCACCATCCCTAAAGATTTGGAGGAAGAGGCCACCTTCCTTTACTCCATCTCTGTATGCCTTCAACAACTCCCTTCATCATTCCAATCCCCTGAAGATGTCGAAACCTTCACTGAAAATCTCTCCTTGATCATCCATGAGGAGTGGTCAAATAATGCCATCAAGGTTAAAATCTGTGCCAAATCCAAACCTTGGTGGAATCAAGAATGTTCCAATGCCCTTGAAACCTTCAAACATCACAAGTCCAAATCCAATTGGACTAATTTCTGCCACTGCACCCATAAGGCCAAAAGGGCTTTCTTCAACCAAAAAATTATTGACATCTCACAGGAGGATAGGCGTCCTTGGGATTTAATGTCATGGATTGGTAAACGCAACCTTCCCCCTTGTCAATCCATCACCTACAATGGGAAGAGTTGTAACGAGCTAGAAGACCTCTGGCACGCTCTCGACTCTTCCTACAATTCTGCCCACAACCGCTCAATTGATTTGACCACAGTTGAATCTCTTGACACTCAACTGGAGCACCCATGGCCCCCATTTTCTAATGCTGAACTCTTTGACGCTCTCAAACCATGTGCCAACTCCTCCACCCCTGGACCTGACCACCTTTCATGGGCTCATGTCAAGACCCTCATGTCCTCTGACATTCTTCGAAACAAGTTCCTCATCTTCGCTTCCAAATGCATCGAATTCTCTACGTGGCCCAAGCATTTCAAAAACTCAATGTCAGTTATCATCCCGAAACCGAACAAACCCCATTACTCAACACCTAAAATGTTTAGACCCATCATACTCCTCAACACATTAGGAAAGCTCATCGAAAAGATGATTTCAAAACAAATGCAGTTCGAAGCAGCCCAGCTTAATCTAGTCCATCCTCTCCAATTCAGTGGAATCATTCAGCACTCAACAGAAGATGCTGGCATATATGTCACCCACCTTGTTCACACAGGGTGGAAAAAACAACTCAAGACGAGTGTCATTGCCTTTGATGTCGCTCAATTCTTTCCTTCCACCAACCATTCTCTCCTTTGCTCCGTTCTCAAGAGACATGGTTTCAATTCTCGTTTAGTAAACTTTTTCTCTCATTATTTAAAAGATCGCTATACTACATATTCTTGGAACAACGAACTTTCTCCCAAATTTCCCACTTCCGTAGGTGTAGGCCAAGGCTCTGCTCTTTCTCCTATCCTCACTGCTCTTTCTCCTATCCTCACTGCTCTTTCTCTCTCCCCTTTTATGTACAAGTTTTCAAACGATCCCTGTTGTAAAATAGTTTCCTTTGTAGACGATGGTCTCATTATTGTACAATCTCCTTCTCTTGACAACAATTGTACTGTATTAGCACAGGTTTACAAAGCCTGTGAACAATATCTCACTGACATGGGCTTCACTCTCGAGAGGGAGAAAACTGAAGCTTTTCACTTTTCCAGTTGCCCCTCTCAAGAACCCAACCCCCCGGTTAAAATTGAGGACGACTTCATCATCCACCCCAAACCATACCTTCGTTACCTTGGGTTTTGGTTTGACTGCTCCCTATCTTTCAAGGAACACGTTTGCTTCTACTCCACCAAAGCTCTATCCACTGTCTGATGCATGCATATGCTTGGAAACTCAGTCCGCGGTCTCTCCCCTTTAAACAAGAGACTTCTTTATTGCTCATGTGTTGTCCCAATTGCAACTTATGGTTTTTGCCTATGGTTCAATTGCAATGGAAGATACCGCGGTCTAGTCAAATCTCTCCAGTGTATGCAATGCCAAGCCACTTTGTGGATCACAGGCACATTCCAAACCACTCCCACCGGCAGAATTGAGGCCATCACTGGTCTCATCCCTATCCAACTCCACCTCTTCAAACTGGCCAAGCGATGCTCACTCTGCTTTCATACCCTCCCCTCATCTCACCCTCTCAAGCGTCTTACTCAAGACGTTGATCCTCTTGTTGCACGATCAACTAAAACTAGATCTACAGCACTAGATTTTGTGTCTGACGCCCAACTGGTTTCGGACCGTTTTCAGCACCTCCACCCCAGTGCCAAACCTGGTCAGTGCTTGCTGGACTTGTTTGAGATGCAAATTAAATTCATCAAATGCCCTGACCCATTGAAAGATGGTGCAATGGCCATTCATCTTTCAAATGCTTCTCGTGCTCGAGATCTCTCCTTTTCCTCACCTGTCTCTCTTGTAGTAGCAACGGACGCTTCTGTACCAGTAGATAGTTCTCTTTCTGCAACCTCCTCCTTCCTCATTTTCAACTCTTTGACCACAGACATTCTTTCCTCTTCTGTTCACCCCTGTGGGGAAGTCCTCTCTTCTGACGCTGAATCCTATGCCCTCCGTCTCAGCCTCTCATCCTCTATCTCTCTTGCTTCGTCTCACAATATCTCATCAATAGTTGTTTTTACAGACTCTATTTCTTCTGCCAAAAGATTATTTTCTTATGATCCTCATAGCACTCACCCAGACTCCATAGCAATTGCTCCTACCCTCAGGCAATGGCTCTCCTCTTCCCCCCTTAACCATGTCCATTTTTGGTCCATCCTTTCCTCCGCCCATTGGTCAGTCCACCACCAGGCTCATACCCTTGCCAAGTCGCTGCGCATCCTCAACAACCAATGCCAGCCATACCACACATCCCTCAGCTTCATTCGAAACCACTACACTTCCAAATGCCTTTTACATTGGAAAACTTTGATGAATGATCCCTCTTATCGCAGTCATTCATGGCTCCCCGTCGTTAATGCAGCTGACCCCCCTCAACCTCTCAAGCCCAAATACGCCAATGGTGGATCTTGGCTTAAATCCCCCCTGGGCAAAGACCCCAACCTCTGCACTCGCTTCACCCACTGTGTCACTAATCACGCACCCATTGGCACCCCCCATCAGCGCTTCTTCCCTGGGCGTCACATCACTTCCTTTTTTTTTTTTTTTTTTTTAAATCGAAGTCTATTGCCGTCATCAATCTACTACAAAGAGTATCTAGGCAAATGGGTGCACGGTAGCAGTCCCAATGATTAAAAGAGAAAAAGAAAAAGAAAAACACAAACACAAAAAGATACAGGTGCCCTGAACAACATGAATGAAAAGAAACAATCAGCAAAGGCGGTCCATGGCCACGGGAGAGTGAGCAGAGGAGGAGGGGGCATTCTTGGCCTCTGCATCGCGTTGGTAGTGACTGCGAATCCAGTCGTGATCGAAGCAGTGGCGCCAGTATGGGCACCAGCGGTCATTGGAGGAGTGGGCACCTGAGCAGTTGAGGCACTGGGAAGGATGAGGGCAAGCGGCACCCTCAGGGGTGGGTGGAATAGGGGGGTTGGCCTTGGCGTTGCCTCGGCAGCACCCCGCCATGGAGTGGTGGGAGGCCTCGTAGTGTGGGCCCCCACAAAGAGGACACTTGGGTGCACGAGCATGGCAAGCGTCAGAAGGATGGCCCCAGCACCAGCATCGCTGACACTGGGGTGTGCCAGTGTGGGCGCGAGCACCCTTGATGAGGCAGGACATGCCATTTATCATGACACGCCTGTTGATGAGGGAAGTGGCGAGGGTGCCACATTGGGAGTCGACCAAGTCGATCCACACAGTGGCGGTATCAGACTTGGCGGAGTTGTGGACAACACGCATATGATGCATGTCGGAGGTGGGGAAGAAGGGGGAGGCTGCGGCCTCGGTCTTGACCTGGTCAGCCAACAGGGTGAAGCCGTCAGCGGAGAAGAAGGGGACATCCACGATCTTGATAAAAGATCGGGACACAGGGAGGGTGATGGAGGCGCTCTTGAGTGCAGAGGGGAGCGAGGCGGCAACTGTTTGAAGGTCTGCCTGGGATGGGACACCGCCTGTTGAGAAGGCGATGACTCCAGAATGGAAGCAACCAGAGTCGACAACAAGTACTGACTTGGCCTGGGTGAGCGCTTGGTTGAAGCGCGTGATGAGAGATTGAAGGGAGACACGAGCACTAGCTAGGTCGCTAGTGCTGATGTCTAGGAAAAATTGCCACCAGGTTGGACCCCGGGTGGCAAAGTATGGCTTGTGCCGGTTAGAGGGGGGAGGGGCCGGAGGGCCGTTCTTGACATCATGTGAGGGAGGTCTGGGCCTGTTGCGTGGGAGGGCAGGGGCACGTGAGGGAGGTCTGGGCCTGTCACATGGAGTGGGAGTCTGGGCCAGGGGCTGGGGAGGCACCGGGGCCTGGGTCGAGGGATGGGAAGCGGGCACTGGTTGAGCGTCTGCCATTGCTGAGTCAGCCGTTCCAGGGAATGACTCGTGGTGGGGGTGAGGCTGCTGCACCTGGAATAAGAGGGCAGTAATGCTGCCCGGGGGAGGGGGGTTGTGTCGAACGGGCGGGGTTCAGTTGGGAATTAAGCCTCTGAGTTCCATTGCAGCAATGAAGTCACAAAGGCTGGTGAAGAAGTGAGGCTCAGGATGCGGAAGTTCATTATCCTTGGCCTGAACAAATTTAACTGCCAATTTGGAGAGAAAATTGGCAAGGGAGAATTCCTCATTGTCATCGTCTTCAACCTTGGAGGGATCGGGAGTGGACGGGAGGTTGGAGAGAGCAGCTTTGGGAGTAAGCTGCTCAGAGTGGGAAGGGGAGGAGGCTGGAGAGTCGAGATCCATGCCTGCTGGGGGGGGTGCTGAGCTCTGGAGGGAGCCCGGAGCATTAGCGCAAGGGGGAGTGGAGGATCCAGAGGGATTCTTCAACTCGTAGACAATGAATTGACCTGTGGAATTGTCATGAATGCGAAGGAGTCCTTTGGAGGACTTGATCTTGAGTTCGAGTGGTGCGCTGCCTGGGGACACCTGGCCAGTGATGCCGATGCCTCGCTCTTGCTGAGAACGATGCTGGGGAGTCTCGGGGACTTCTTGGAACATATCGTCAGTATATTGGGGGGCGGACGACTTTTTGCGATGGCCCATAGTGCTAAGTACAACTGACCAATGAGTAGATGATGGTGGTTGCTGGAAAAGGAAGGTGTCACATCACTTCCTGCCTGTGTGGAGAAGTCCTTGAAACGCGTGAGCACATCCTTAACCAAGGCTGCCACCACTTCCATTACCCAGTCAGAGACCGAAACAGCTTCCACTGGCTTATCAACTTCTTAGAGTGCAACCCAGCGGCCTTTTCATTCACCAACCAGATCCAAGGACCCATCACCCAAGAAGAGTTTGCCACTCACTGCCTCACCCGAAGAGAGCGACTTGCCCTTAATGGAGTTCCAGATGTTCATTGAAGGATCCTCCCTCTTTCTCTTGCCTTGTAGCTAGCTCCACCACTCCCTACACGTCTTCACTTTCGATTTCCTTTCATTCATCTACTCTCTCAACTCTGACTAAGTTAGTTTCATCTCTCTTACTCTCTCATATATACTGTTGTTAGCTCTTAGCTCTTCACTTACTCTTTTTCTCTCTTTCTGTTTCCTCTCCTCTTTTCTTATCTCTAGTTTTGATATTGGGACTGCTATCGTGCACCCATTTGTAGTAGCTAGCCTATTGCAATAAACTTGGAATTAAAAAAAAAAAAAAAAAAAAAAAGACAGGGGGGGAGGCCTTGGAGGAGTAGGATGGGGAGGAAGAGGAGCCTTGGGAGGAGGAGGGTGGGGAGGAGCAATGATAGGCTTATACTGCTCTTGGGTGGCTATCAGTTTAGGGGAGTGGACAGGTCAGGGCTTGCCAGCAGCACACCAAGGGTTAGAGCTGAGGTTAGTGCCTGAGAGATGAGAAGTCTCCTCAGGGCCTAGGGGAGGACTAGAAGTCTCTCCTTTGGATGGACTAGAAGTCTCATCCTTTGAAGTGGTAGTGGGGGGGGGGAGCATGTCAACATCTTTGCTTAAACCAGATGACTCACCTGGTTTATCTTGAAGGTTGGTGGGGAGGTGTGAGAGGGTGATTGCTCAAGCCATGTCCTTTTTGAATTGTGAGTCTGTGCCCTGGAGCAACCCAGTGGCATCAGAGGAAGGGATGGGGAAGGAACTCTGAAGCAACCCAGTAGTTCCTTTAAAGGAAGGGGAGGACATGGCCAGTGCCTTTTCAGCCTGGCATTCTTGATGTTTTTGCATATTTATGGGGGTAGGAGTGGGAGAGGGAGGGGGAGGAGGGAATTGCATTGAGATGAACTCATGAAGATGGAGATGACAGTCTTCATAAGGTACAGAGAGGTTGTGCATCTGCTCAGAGTGTATGATTGTGTGCAGGAGATCAATGAGGTGCATTGTGCCCTCATATTTGCTGAATTGGCTGATGTTATCAAATTGTGCCCATTGAGAAAGATACCAGACTGTAAATCTGAGAAGCGAGGACACAAATTTGAGGCCCTCAAGGTCATTAGTGTTTGTGACATTGATGTCACAGAAAGTGTCAAAAATTTTGTCATGGATGGATGACCAATCTGTTCCACAGGACACAGGCACTGCCTCATGTGGCTGTGCATTAGGGGAAGGAGGGGAGATGGGGGTGGAAGTGGGAAGAGAAGGGAGGGGATCTGAGGGTTCAGGTTCATCCCAGGCACTAGGAGTGGCAGGAATAAATCCATGAGATACAGCTATAGATTGAGCCTCAGTGAGGACTCAGTGTGAAGAGGGGGCAATCTCAGGGGAAATGATGTTATTGTCCTCCTTGCAGACTGGTGTGAGAGAGGGGTGAATAGAGCAGAGAGTACTAGCCTCCTCAGACTCTTCTTCTCCCTCAGCTGAGTGGGTGGAGGAAGCAGCATCATCATCATTGGTGACTTTGAGGCTCTTTCAAGCCTCATTGGAGAGGAGTTGGTCAGTGGAAATTGTTCATTTGGTCCCCAATGACAGGGTGGGTGAAGGGGGTTGGTGAATGAAGCTTACATGGCCAACAGGTTCAAGAAACAGGCCTTCAGAGGCAGCCCAAGGGAGAGTAGATGAGAGTGCTAAACTGGTGCTTGAGTGTCAGCAATGAAGATCGGAGTATATGCTGGTGGCAGTTTTCTTGACACCTCCAATGAGACTGCTATGCTCTTTGGAGTCTTTCATAGTGATTTAGGATGAGTTATGTATTTCCTTGTACTATAAGCAACTGAACCACTGAGACAATGGTGGTAGTTACTGAGAAAGGAAGGTTGTGCTGCTTTCCATTCATCCCCTTCTTTGATGTGTACATTGTTATATCCCCAAATGATGTCCAGCTTGTTGAAGTACTTGGCATCCTTCAGCCTGTCAATGATTTCCCTGATTAATGGTAGTGGTGTCTTGTCCTTGACTGTGACACTATTGGGTTTTTGATAGTCTTGTACCAGTCATTTAGATCCATCTTTCTTTGGGATGAAGAAGCAGGGTGATGCATAGGTGGATTTCAATGGTCAGATTCATCCTGATGTGAGGTTTTCTTCAATAAACTTGTGGAGTTCTTCTTTCTCCTTGACCATCATGGGGTACACCTTGGCTGGCAGTTCTTGTGGGCTTTCTTCTGTGAGGTTGATTTTGTGGTCCCATTCCATGTGATCTGGTAATCTGTCAAAGTTCTGCTTGTTGAATAGGTGTGTGTAGTTCCTGATGTATTCTGGTAGATCTGTTTCCCTTGTCTTGTCTGGTACCTTTTCTTCTTGTGCCTGTGTGCCATTTCTTCTTAACCTTGGTATGTCAATGGTTTCATGCTTGATTTTGCATTCAGGTGGGCATCTTGTGAACCTGATTTGTCTGTTGATCCAGTTGACTTCAGGGTTGTGCTCTACTAGCCAGTCATATCCCAGGAATATGTCTGCTGAGTCAATGTGTGAGATGACTGCTGCCAGTTGTTCCTTGTGTCCATTAATGTCCATCTATTCCATGATGTTTTGTCCTTTGTTGCAAGTTCTGTCTGCATTGTATACTTTGAATGGTTTCTCCAATTTCTTTGTTGGTATCTCCTGTTCTTTGACTGCCTTCTTTGCAATGCAGGTGTGTATGCATCCTGAGTCAATCAGTGTTGTTGGTCTCCATTGTTGGTTTCTGGGTGTCTGAACCTTTGGTTTTACAAGGAGTTCTCATGCTCTACTTCTTCTTTGAGGAATCAAGTATGATTGTCTAGAAGAAGCTTTAAATACAATAGCTCAAGAGTTCATGCTCACTCTGAGCCTTCAGAAAAACCCTGCTGCTCTGATCCCTCCACACCCTCTTGTTCTTCTTCCATACTCCTGATGCATGCCTTCTTGGGTGCTCTACAGTTTCTGGAGATGTGCCCTTCATTGCCACAGTTGAAGCTTCTTCTTCCTCCTGGCTTCTTGCAGTCTCAGGCAATGTGCCCTATGGTGTTCCATTTGAAGCATTGAGGTGGTGCCTTGTTGTTGGGTATTGTTTGTCTCCCTATCTCCATTGGTTGACCCATGCCTCTATATGTGATACCAGTTCCCATGTATCTGGTTCAGGTTTTGATGGCTTCATATCCCAAGCCAATGTTCAGGATGGTCTCCTTCCACTGCTTGTAGGTGTCAGGCATTGCCTTGATTGGGAATCCTAGTATCATCTTGATGATGTCTGAATGTGTGTTCTTTTTGAGCAAGAATATGGCATGTTTGTCATCTGTCTTGGATCTCATCTTTAATATATTGAATTCAATGAGGAAATCTGCTGTGTGCTTGTTGTTCTGTCAATATGTTTCAAATTCTCCATTCTGTGTCACTCTGTTGTCCTTCATTCCAGAATGTTGCCTCTACTTCCTTCTAGAATGTGTCCTACATGAGTATGTCATCACTATTTTCCATCTGGTTAAGCTTCATGCTTGCAAATTGTCCTGCTGTCCTGCCTCTCATCCTTGAGAGTACTGCTATGGCCTTCCTGTCAGCCTCATCAATCTTGTTGAACTTCAAGAAAAATGCCATTGACCTCCACCAGTCATCAAACTGGCTTCTATTCCCATCAAAAAATCCTGGATCAGGGACCAATGATTTCCCTCCCATCTGCTGAGTTGCTGCTGTTTCTCTGGCTATGTCGATATCAATGCCTTCTTCATCTGTGGGTTCTCCTGATTCTTCTTCATCTATTTATTCCTCTAGTTGTTCTTCATCTGCTAGTTCTGGTTGACCTTCAAGTTCTGACTCAGTGGTCTCTTCATCATTGGTGTGTTTACTCTGTGATGTCCAAAAACTCTGCCACTGATGGCTCTCTGGTTTGTCTTAAGCTGTACAGTGCTGGTGTTCCTTCTCTGCTGTTCCAAATATTGCTTCCACTCATACACTGAGCCTCACTCCTAGTTGAGTACTTGGTATTGCCCCTAATTGGGCCTCATGCTGATTGCACCCTTGATGTCACTCCTGGGTGAGCCTTGGTAATACTCCTAATTGAGCCCTGGTCAAGCACTCCTGGCTGACCCTTGTTGCAAGGTGAGTTGGTGATGCTTTACCAAATGTTACAACCTTTGTGTTAACTCAGGTTGCAACTAAGGCAAAGGCTTGAGGATGAGCAAAGGGGAAAGAACTAGTTGGTAAAGCATAAGGAGTACAGGTGCTCTGCCTAGGGTTTATAAACTGTGGGAAGGGGAGCTAAGAATAGATGAGATGAGGAGATGAGTCAGTAGGTGACTAAGGCAAAGTGTAACAAGGGACTGAAATGGTATGCTGAGTAAGTGTGTTCTAAATATAGCTGAGACTGTAACATTGGGTCCCAATTGATCACCATCTGGAGGCCAAAAGACCAGATAAAGACCCATGAGATTGGGAAGACTGGATATGTGGCTGCATTCATCCAAAATGTCTGCCTCATAAATATCAAGTTTGTCAACAAATTGCATAAATTGCAGAGGAAGACAAACATATGTTTAGTGCTACTCCTATTAAATGTAGAACCTGAAGAGATTGCAGACATGGAGTGAGGTTGGCAAAGCTCAGTTGAACACAATAGCCTCCAAGAGACAAAATATGTATATTGGAGAGTCCAGGAATGATTCTATCAATTCTAGGGATACTGTGATCTTCCTTAGCAGGTGCCCAAGTGGGGTTAGTGATCATAGACTCACAACCAGGAAGAACTTCTTTGGCAGTGTATCAACCACTAGCAAGGGATGTTAAGTTGTGGCAATGCATCTGGGGAAAAGGATTGTTACTATCCCACACAATGAAAAAGGATTTGAGATCAGGTTGTATAGTGAAGAAATCAAGGAGACTGGTACAGAAGTGGGGGGGGATGCATGTATGATTGCATTCAAATGTTATGAACCCTCAGGACAACCACTGCTGCAACATCATTTACTACACACTAATCCACAAGCTTGGGCTTGACAGTGCCTCCCACCACACTACTCAAAATACCAACAGCACAACTAATGAATCAACATGCTATTGCAATGAAGCTTTCACTAACCATTGCCTTCCTGGCCATGCACCCCTCTTCTCAGAAGACTGGCCAACACCTGGATCTCTGTTCTACTCCACCAATAGGATGATAATGGAAATCTTATGCATCACCTGGGAGAATGCTCCTTTCACCCATGTCTTTGACCCCAACAGGCTTTATATACAAACCATCTACAATAACTTTGACTCAGCCTGGGCCCATGGTTGGAAGATGATTCCCTATGCAGGAGAGCCACTCATATTCCTTCACCCCTACATAATGTATCTGCCTGAAGTCATCCTGCATATCATCAAATACAAAGTCACCCATGGACTCTACTTTTGAGAAGTAGAAGTCTATCACCTTGACCCTAACTCCAACAACCCTCTGGCCATTCCTCCCTGACATATGCAGCTCCCTCCATTATTCTCAGTCAACTCCAATGTCCCTGGCATCAATGAGTCAGAGCCCACACAGCCTGCAGTCAATCCTCTGCCATACCCACTATCCTACATCACTGCAGATGTTTCCTCATCATCCTCACCATCACCACACCACAGCCTGACCTTCCTTCATGAGTCAGACTCTCCCAACTCACCATCTCCAGCAGGGAATTTTACTATTCCCAGCTCAGCCTCCTCCCCCAACTCATACTCTTCTGACTTCTCTGGTTGATGGCTTCACCCCAATATGGACTTGTAAATAACTCTAGTAAACTGTTTCCTTCTTATCTCTACTACTATAGACTATTTGTCTAGTATCCCTGTACCTTGCCCAAACTCCATCCCAGACTGTTTCCTTATCTAGTTAGTTTCCATTTCTGTCATAATCTCTATTTCTGTCTCAGCTCCTATTTCTGTATCTCTGGACTCCATAGTTATGCTTCTACTGACTCTCAGACATGCAGCACTACTTCATCATAGTTACCTTCTTAGGACCTTAGAAGTAGAGCTTAAATAGCTGCTTGTGTACTGGAAGTGCAAGCTTCCTATATTCTTAAATCTAGAATATTGCCTTGCTTTATCTCTGGGTTGACATTAGCTCATGATCAGTGTGGTAATAAACTTTCTATTGGTCATATACTCAACTGATAGAAGTTTGACCTCTGAGTGTGCTTAATTGGACACTTGCCTTGCCACCTACTTATCATGATCCTTCTTGCTAGATCCTAGTGCCTCTGTGAACCATCTAGTGAGATAGCTGCCCCCTAGCAAAGCTTAGGTGACTGGTAATAAGGACCATCCTAACATCAAAGACCTGTAAATGTAGTGATGTATAGGCTGGAAAAGAGTTCATGTGGAATGTTGTGATAAAGGGTTAATTCCTCAATGCTGTTCATTAGAGCAATGCTCTTGCCCAGGAGAGACCAGTATTGGTAGTTGGCTTTATGGAAAAGGCACAGTAGCACAAGATCCAGACATATTTCACAGGAATGGAGTTATGCCAAGTGAGGGTCAAGAAGAGCTGGGAAGCTTTCAAAACACTAATGGTGAAGGCCCACATATCACCTGGAGGGAGACTATCATTTTCAATATGAGTCTCACAGTACAAGAGCCTTTGAGCTTTGTGCTGGAAGCATGAGGGGGCAAGGCAAAGGTTCAAAAGACTGTTGTGGTTGTATCTTGCATGATGGACAACCAAATTGAAGATCTCCTGTGGTATGTTCCTGAGGGTGTCCAACTCTTTGGTGTATAATGACATTGGTGAAAGGGTTCAAATTGGGTTCTCACATTCTGGTTTGGTCAATGCACTGCACATTGTTACGACCTTTGTATGAACTCAGGTTGCAACTAAGGCAAAGGCTTGAGGATGAGCAAAGGGGAAAGAACTAGTTGGTAAAGCGTAAGGAGTACAGGCATAGTATCTAGGGTTTATATAGAGTTGGGGGAAGACTAAGAATAGATGAAACAAGGGAGCCGGGTAAGTGGATGACCAAGGTGACCTGTGGTAAGGGATGAAACGGTAAGATGAAACAGTATGCTGAGTAACTGTGATCTAAGTATAGCTGAAACCATAACATTACCCTCCTCTCAAGGTGTCATGTCCACATGAAACTACTGTATAGGTCCATGTAAGTTATAACATACTGGGAAGGTGAAACGCGCTAGGAATTCCTGGGCTTCTCGAAAGGTTGGTGGTGCACGTAGTCAGTGCATGATTTTGCGAGCGACATCCCTCTTGTTAGGACCGATGAAGAATTGGTTCATGGCTTTCTTCTCTGCAATGAAGAACGGGGTGTGATCGGGTCCTCCTCCATACATGGGGATCATGGTGCCTCGGTAGGTAGCTCCCGTGTTGTGGTGCTTCTCAATCAACACCTGCAATATGTTCTTCCAGTATTCTTCATTTCTTTCGCCATCTTTCTTCAGAGTCTTGAATGGAGTTGGTGGCATGCATCGCTCTACTTCGGTTGGGCCGGTGCAATCAGGGGTGAGGAACTGGATGAGGTGTTGTACCTCTTCTTCTGTGGTGGGGTTCGGTCTGTCTTCTTCTTCTTCTGACTCTATGTCTGTCAACGGGGATCGACGAGTGGCCAGTCAGGTGTGTAGGCATTCTTCGCGTGGGAAGGGGTCTTTTCCTTGGACGGTTGCCATGAGGCCAGCTATGAAGTTCTCCTTTTCTTTGTTGTCAGATAATGGGAGTTTAGAGAGTTGTTCTATCGCCATGACTAGGATGCTGGTGAAGCAGTTGTGTATGTCTGATGCGAGGAGGTCATTGGTGTCATGGAGGATGATGTGGACGTGTTGGTTCATTTGGGTTGATCTGCCTGAACCTCTGGTGGACTTCTGGATCTGGGGGATGGTGGCTTGGATGGCTTGGCTGAACATTTGGGTGGCTTCATGCATGTCGTTGTACACGCGACGGAGTCGTACGATGTCTCTGATGAGTTGGATGTGTTCTTTGTACTGCTTGTTAGGGTCACTGCTGTTGCTGAGTTGTTGCTCGATGTCTGTGATGATGGAGTGAGGCTGCTGAGTAGGAGTGAAGGGGGTAGGGATGAAGGTCTGGTTGGCTTGGTCTGCATCCATTGCTGAGTTGGGTGGTTGTGCTGCTATAGTCATGGATTACCCCCCCTTTTTTATAGGTTTTGCTCCAGGAAACCTTCGGAGATAGTCTTGTAATACTTCTTGGGCGTTCTCCAGTGCTGACTCGGCTATCCATGTGTCATGTTCGTTGCTATACCCTTTCCAGTGTACCAGGTACTGCGTTCCTCGGCCTTTTCTGCAGTGACCTCGGATTTCTTCGACTTCGTACTCCTCTTCTCCATTAATGAGTTCCAGTTGTGGTGGTGGTTCAGTTTGCTGATTAACGAACTTCAGGGATCAGTAAGGTGTTAGTAATGCCTTGTTGAAAACATTGTGGATTATCCATCCTTCCGGTAACTCCAATTGGTAGGCTCCTTGTCCCACTTTCTTGAGCACTTTGAATGGTCCATAGCGTTTATGATCCAGTTTCTTCGTGGGTCTATTGGTTGTTAGGTTGGTTCCTTCTAGCCACACCTGTGATCCTTCTTGGTAATCCCTGCTTGGTGTTCTTTTCTTGTCGTAGTGCTTCATCATCGCTTGTCTCTTGCTTTCTAATATTTCTTGGGCGTGCCTTCAGCATGCTGTGAGTTTCGTCATGAACTCTGTGATTGACAGTGTTTGTGACTCGGTGGTGATATCCCCTTTCCATGGGTGTTGTCCGTAGTTGAGGTAGAATGGGGATTCGCCTGTGCTGCTGTGCACCTTGTCATTGTATTGGAATTCTGCCGTTGATAACCATTCTGCCCAATCCTTCTGGTCATAGTCGATGTATGCTCTGAGGAAGGTTTCGACTTCCTGGTTGACTTGTTCTGTTTGTCCATCCGTCTGGGGGTGATAGGCTGTTGATAATCCTCATTCGGTTCCTGTGGCTTTGCACAAATTCTTCATGAATGCTGATGCGAACTGCGGTCCTCTGTCACTGATAATTTTCTGTGGTATGCCATGGAGTTTCCAGATGTGGTCCCGATATATCTTTGCTAGTCCCATGGAGTCGAGGTTGGTGTTTGTTGCGATCAGTCGGGTCATCTTGGTGAATCTATCCACAATGACTAGGATTGCGTCTGCTCCATTTGACTCCGGGAGTGGTCCAATCAAGTCGATACTGATTTCATGCCATGGTCCTTCAGGTGTTTCAAGGGGGTGGAATGGTGCTGTTTTCTTCTGCTGAATTGTCTTGTTTCATTGGCAGCTGTCACATCCTTGCACATAGTTCTTGATGTCTGTCTTCATTGATGGCCAGTAGTACGTTCTCTTGATAAGTTCTAGCATTCTGTGGGTTCCTGGGTGTCCAATGTCGGGTGGCTTGTGGTATTCTTTTAGGATTCTGCTTCGTAGGTCCTTGTGGTTCAGCACGTAGATTTTGCCATCTCGATACGTGATTCCCTCTCTCTCCCATGTTCTGTCTGTTTCTTCCTTTAGCCACTTGATGATTTGCGTTTCCTTCCTTCCTCCCTTGATGTCTTGTAGTAGGTCTTTGTCTGTTTTGACTTCGAATAGGCCTCGTCCCAGTATGACTTCCTCCGCGATGGTTGTTTCTTGGTGCATTCGCCTCTGGAATAATGTGTCTTTGAGGATTGTGATCTCGTTGTCATCCTTTGTCTCGTTGAAGTGCATGATTCGGGAGAGGATGTCGGCTTTGGTGTTTGCCTTCCCTGGGATATGTTTCAGGGTGAAGTCGTATTCTTGCAGCTTTAGGTGCCATCTCATCTGCCTCGTGTTGACCCGTTGGGGGGATCTGAAATATTCCAGGTTTTTGTGGTCAGTCCAGATTTCAAACTTTTCTTTTGCTTTGAGTAGGTATTGCCTCCATGTTTTTAGTGCTTCGACAATTGTGAGTAGTTCCCTGTCGTAGATTTCGTAGTTGTGCTCTGCTGGTGATAACAACCTGGATAGGAATGCAATGGGGTGCCATTTCCCTTCTTGTTCTTGCGATAGTACTCCTCCGATGGCGTATTTTGATGCGTCGACCTCGACTCTGAATTTTCCATCGTCTCGTGGTAGCGCCAATACTGGTTCTTCCGTGATGCATTGTTTCAGCTCTTCAAATGCTTTCTGCTGTGTTTCCCCCCATTCCCATGGCTGTCCTCCTTTTAACTTGTGTAGTGGTCCTGCGATGTCGCTGAATCCCTTGATGAATTGTCAGTAGAAGTTTGCGAATCCTAGGAAGCTCTCGATCTCCTTAACTGTAGTTGGTGTGGGCCAGTTCTTGACTGCTGCAATTTTTTCTTCTTCCATTTTGACTTTTCCGTCTCCAACTACCATTCCTAATATGGGTACTTCCATTGCATCGAACACACATTTTGACCGTTTGAAGTAGAGTTTATGTCTGTTTGCGATTTCGAGGAATCATATCGTCCGTTGTTCAAGTTCTTGCCGCGTTTTTCTGGGGATGACGAAGTCGTCCATGTAGTTGACCAGTACTCCTTCTTGTAGTAGTTGTCGGAAAATAGTGTTCATCATCCTTTGGAATGTGCCTGGGGAGTTGCATAAGCCAAAAAACATGACTGTTGGCTTGAATAGTCCTTCGTTCGTTAAGAATGCCACTTTCCATTCATCCCCCTCCTTGATGCGTACGTTGTTGTATCCCCAAATGATGTCCAGTTTGTTGAAGTACTTCGCGTCCTTTAGCTTGTCGATGATTTCTCCGATTAGGGGTAGTGGGGTCTTGTCCTTGACTGTAAAGCTGTTAAGCTTTCAGTAGTCTTGTACCAGTCATTTGGATCCATCCTTTTTTGGAATGAAGAAACATGGTGATGCGTAGGGGGATTTCGACAGTCGGATGCGTCCCGATGTGAGGTTTTCTTCAATAAATTTGTGTAGTTCTTCCTTCTCTTTGACTGTCATTGGGTAGACCTTGGCCGGTAGTTCTCGTGGACTCTCTTCAGTAAGATTGATCTCGTGGTCCCATTCTGTTCGGTCGGGTAGTCTGTCAAAGTTTTGCTTGTTGAATAGGTGTGTGTATCTCCTGATGTATTCCAGTAAGTCTGTTTCCTTCATTTTGTCCGGTACCTTTTCTTCCTGTGCCTGTGTATTGTTCCTTCTTAGCCTTGGTATGTCAATGGTCTTGTGTTTGATCTTGCATTCTGGTGGGCATCTTGTAAACCTGATTTGTCCATTATGCCAATCGACTTCGGGGTTGTGTTCCGCTAGCCAGTCGTGTCCTAAGAATATGTCTGCTGAGTCGATTTGTGAGACGACTGCTGCTAGTTGTTCCTTGTGTCCATTGATGTCCATTTCGAGTTCCGTGTATTCCATGATGTTCTGCTCCTTGTTTTGGGTTCCGTCTGCATTGTAGACCTGGAAGGGGGTTTCTAACTTCTTCGTTGGTATCTCCTGTTCTTCGACTGCCTTCCTTGCAATGCATGTGTGTGTGCATCCTGAATCGACTAGCGTTGTGGGTCTCCACTGTTTGTTTCTTGGTGTTCGAACCTTTGGTTTCACAAAGAGTTCTTGTGCTCCACTTCTTCTCTGGGGAATGGTGTATGATTGTCGAGAAGAAGCTTTAGTTACAATGGCTCGAGAGTTCGCACTCACTCTGAGCCTTCGGAAAAACCCTGCTGCTCTGACCCTTCATCGTCTCCTGATTCATTCTCCATGCTCCTGATGTGTGCCTTTCTGGGTGCTCTGCAGTTCCTGGAGATATGCCCTTCTTTGCCACAATTGTAGCATTTCCTCCCTCCTGGCTTCTTGCAGTCTTGGGCGAAGTGCCCTATGGTGTTGCATTTGAAGCATCGGGGTGATGCTCGGTTGGTGGGTGTGGTTTGTCTCCCTATCTCCATGGGTTGTCCCATGCCTCCGTATACGATGCCTGTTCCTGTGCGCTTTGTTCGGATCTCGATGGCTTCGTATCCTATGCCGATATTTAGGATGGCTTTCTTCCATTTGTCGTAAGTGTCGGGTGAGGCTTCCGTTGGGAATCCCAATATAGTTCTAATGATGTCGGCTCGTGCATTCTTCTTGAGTAGGAATATCGCGTGTTTGTCGTCTGTCTTGGACCTTGTCTTCAATACGTCGAATTCAATGAGGTAGTCTGCTGTGTGCTTGTTGCCCTGTCTGAATGTCTTGATTTTCCATTCGGCGTTGCTTTGTTGCCCTTCATCTCTGAATGTCGCTTCGACTTCCCTTTTGAAGTCATCCCATACGAGTGTGTCATTGCTGTTCTCCATTTGGCTGAGTTTCATGCTCGCAAATTGTCCTGCTGTTCCTCCTCTCATGCGTGAGAGTACTGCTGTGGCCCTTCTGTCTGCTTCTTCGACCCGGTTAAACTTTATGAAGAAGTTCATTGATCTCCACCAATCGTCAAATTTGCTTCTGTTTCCATCGAAGAATCCTGGGTCTGGGACTAATGATTTTCCTTCCATTCGTTGTGTGGTTGCTGCTGTGTCTTCGGCCATGTCATTGTCGATTTCTTCTTCGTCTGTGGGCTCTTCCAGTTGTTCCTCGTCTGCTGATTCCTCTGGGTGTTCTTCTTCGGCTTCTGGCTGTTCTTTGAGTTCTGACTCAGTAGTCTCTTTGTCGTCTGTGTGTTCGCTTGCTGTTACGTCCGAAAATTCTGCCACTGAAGGCTCTCTGGTTTCTCCTAAGCTGTACAGTGCTGGTGTTCCTTCTCGACTGTTCCAAATGTTGCTTCTGCTCATGCACTGAGCTACGCTCCTAGTTGAGCTCTGATATCGCACCTGGTTGCGCCTCGGTGTACGCCCCTAGTTGGGCCTCTCCTGTTGCAAGGTGAGTTGGTGATGCTTTACCAAATGTTACGACCTTTGTATGAACTCAGGTTGCAACTAAGGCAAAGGCTTGAGGATGAGCAAAGGGGAAAGAACTAGTTGGTAAAGCGTAAGGAGTACAGGCATAGTATCTAGGGTTTATATAGAGTTGGGGGAAGACTAAGAATAGATGAAACAAGGGAGCCGGGTAAGTGGATGACCAAGGTGACCTGTGGTAAGGGATGAAATGGTAAGATGAAACAGTATGCTGAGTAACTGTGATCTAAGTATAGCTGAAACCGTAACACACATGTGTCAGCATGTGCAGGTGTTGGGCTACATGACAATAAACAACATGTCAAGGTCTTGACTTTGTGGGTGGGTGGAAACCAATCCCAACTTTCCATGACTGTTTAAGAAAGATAATATTAAAAAATAAGTAATAGTGCCTGCACCATCCCATGCATTAAGGATAACTTAAACTCTTGGTGGGTTGGACCCATCACTTGAGGTGATTTGAGACATGGCCACGACACAGGTTACCACACCCCATTGATACCTGTCAGAGTCAATGATCTTACCTTCTACCAGCCAACATTCCCACCAACTTCAAGTTCACTGTTCAGAATGTGAAATATTACATTAGCAATCATTAGCATTGAATGGATTAAGGCTAACATCCAATGTTTCCCCAAAAAGATCCATTCTGCTAAAACCTCAAGCAGATCTCCAGCCTCACTCAATGTGAGGTGAGTGATAAAGTAACAGACACTTAGCCTTGCTATCTCGAAGTTCTTATTCAGCTCCGAAGTGCTTGTGACGAAATCTGCCAACATTGCAGTGGAACAGTGCCCTGATGAATCGCAGTGACACTACTCTTTCTTCCAACCCCTTGCCTGGGTGTACCCTATCATTCGCCAGTGAATTACATACCCGATCACGTTCCACTCCCCTGCCATGTTGCGCTTCGTCACATTCTTCCCATCTTCTGAGTGTCTATGCCCAGTAGGTAAAATAACCAAATACGGCGAACTCTTTCTACACCTCTTCTGGTACAAGTCATTGATAGATGGAGGTTGGCGATCGTACCAAGATCAGACAATGCCCTATTGAGACAACTAGACAAACTGTGATACATCTGGGAGTAATCAGACACACAGTCGCATAGGGAGTTGAAATTGCCACGTTCTCGATCAGAAACTGATACTCGACCTCAGATTAAATACAACGGGACTATACGGTAACAGTATGATTAGTAAATAGATGGAGATGAGTGGTGCAAGTGGAGATGAGGACGGGAGCCTCACCCTTGTCTTATCTAAAGTGGATTTCATCTGTTGAAAGTTCCAGAATTCATCGAGGTTTTTGCAAATTGTCTATTGGAAATTTTCTTGGGTCATTGGACTAAGATCTTGTGTATGATCACTCCAGGAGAGTGCCTGGAAAATAGTCCCGGAGTTTCATTAACTGCACTGCTACCCTCACTCTGGTTATGTATCCACTGTGGATGGTAGAAGTGAACAGATAACAGTACTAGAGTGCACCAAAACCTCGGCCCCAGTGAATTTAAACTGAATTGAAACTGACTTCCTCCATACTCGCAGTCTCACAGGGGAATGATTATGAATACGCTCAATTTACCAACTAAGTTCAGACACGCTTATTTCACGGTCTTTCAGGAACCCGCAGGGCCACAACTGACTGGACCGAATGGCAAGCCGTCGCCGACATACACAATCTGTACTTAGCGTTCAGGGGGATCAATTCCGGCCACCACAGTCCCAGAGTTGTCACTGCAACTCGAGCAGCGTGAGACATCCAAGACACCCCCTTCGTAACTCATGCGGATGCCAGTCCACATGTGACTTGAGGTGAATCGTTCTTCGTTAAGGCGCCGCCACATACATCACATGTGCTGCAAAGTCCCTTGTGATTACTGATGCTGCACATGACCTGGGTTAACTCAATGGTTGCCGGACCGGGCCTCGAGCTGCCTCGAGGCGTCTATTTTATACGCCGGGGGTTAAAAGTTCCAGGTGCGTCGGCATAACCCTGCCATAACCCTATCAAACTCCAGCAAGCCGAAAAATCTGGTAATTGCAGAAGTCCAACATAAACGAAAAAAAAAAATTATAAAGGTACAACGGCAAATCATGGCAACAGCGCACTAAGTCGTATATCTGGGTCCTAAACCCGTTTGAAAGATGAAGGGCGAAAGTCTCATGAGGCTTTCACGTGGTAATCACGCCAAAGACTCCGCAGTCTTTTTGTCAAGGAATGGACGGCCGCTGTCACTTGGCGTTATTGATTGTTGCTCCGAGTCCCAGGTGCGAGGATTTTCCTTTAACATGAGATTATGTCAAATCATTGTTAATGTGTCTGAGCCGGAGGGTCTACCTGGAGCTCGACATCTCTTTCAGTTATGATATCCACGACCACGGACATAGAGGGTTGCTGGAAATGTTTCGATCAGGAGATGAACATTATTCTATCCTGCTGGGGTACTAACCTTTCTGCGAGTCAGTCGATCGAGGTTGGAACTGTTAGGATCGATTATGACTCCGCTAGTGTTCATAGTCCTGCGTAGTTCTTGTCTCCCATTAAGACTAAGCAGTTCAGATGAGAACGTTAATCGGGGTTGCACAAATTGTGACGGACTTACGCCGACAGGAAGGAATTCGTATACACTAGCACCAATAATCAATATGAAAACTTCAGCATAAGTTGGCATCACACTCACGTTTCGCCAAACAACAATACACGCCCACCCAGGTAACTGGATGGATTGTTCAGCGCAGAAGTTATAGAAACAGTGACAAGCATATAACATACAATTGTGCGGTGCGACTTGGAACTACGGCAAGGATTCAGCTAGTCCCCTATGTCAACTTCGCACTTTGAGACTTACGCAGATCAGAACAATCACTGCCGTGATACTGGTTAACAACCCAGTACGAAGCGTAAATCCCAGCAATCGATCCACGATTCGCGTCGTACTAGTTCGCGGATCAATGGATATTCGTTCGTGAGTCACTCGGCAGAGACAAAAAACTCACTGTTGCAACGCGTCCCTTCGCTTGGTTATGAAGAAGTACATCATCGTCATCGCAACGCTAATGTCAAGTGCTGCTCCAACCGAAAGCAGCATCGTAATCAGCCACGAAGCTGAGGTTGTATACTCCAGCAACGAAGTCGCAGAGATCGCTCGATATGCGAGATAGGCGCTAAACGCGCAGCGAACAATGGAAACAATAATACAAAGGAGCCCGATATATCGGTATGGGTTTGGTAGGAGACGCCATGCGCGAAGTGAGAAGAAGACCTGATTAAGTGTAGAAGATCACCATGCCTGACAGACTGTTAAGCTGGAATATGCTTACTTGGACGATCATGGTGATGATCCCACCTAGAAGCGTTGCAGTTCCCATACCCTCGAAATGACTGTAGTCGAGGGGATTCCTGGCGTAGGTGATCGTGGTTCGATAGACTTCGACGCAAATGCCAATCGTGTGGCCTGCCTCAAGGAGCCTGCGTACAGGCTATTAGGACCCCACACGCGTTCCTCGCGATGTAATGGGGTACTCACCACGCTAAGAACACGGTTCCCTTTAACCACCGCTTGTCATTCTGAAATTCGCGAAAGTAAAAGTCGGTTTGAAGGGTAACGACACCGAAGAGAAAAACGGCTATAAGAGTACCGATCTCCAAAGCTCCGAAAGTGCTGTCTAGAGAGACTGCAGGGCTCGCCATTATGCGCGCGGAATATGGAATAATGGTATGCTGAGCACTGGCTAGAGGGTTTAGGTTGAGTGCAGGAGGTATACAGCACGGCAGGCGTCGTCGTCCACGGGTTGAAGTGGGGGGAGCGGAAAGGGAAAGGGAAAGGAAGGAGAGTAAAGGAGGAACCAATGAGTCCGGTTGAATGGGCCAAAAAGAACCGAGGGAGGGACGCTCTCGGTCAGCTATAGATAAGCATGAGTGTTATTAAACTTTGTTCCCCGAATAAGATATAAGACAAACTCACCACCGTTCTTAAATCATCCCTGAACATTGCTTCCAGGGACACCTCGAGGAAATTTGATCACTGATATTTAATTTCTTCGGCAGAGCTCCGATAAAGTGGTGCAGATAGACCAGAATGGAGATTTTTCACCGGCGGGCAATGGCTTATGTTTTAGGAGACAGCCGCCAGCAGCCACCACAACGTATAGCATCTCATTGTTTTTCCTTCTATGGCGGCGCAATAGGGTCAACATGTGGGTCAGGCAACTAAACAACGGCATTAGTCATCGGTAAAAGCTCAGGTTACACGAGATGATTCACTTGCTTTTCATTGGCATCACCGAAGCCCGTACAGGCACCGTTGTTTTCGTGAGTGTCGCTATCTATTCACCATTCGACTCGTTCTTGTGCACAAAAATTGTATCACCGATCTGGCATGTATGTTGACAATCCCGGTCGCCGGAATGGAAGGGAGAGCAACGTGGTGTTCGGAACCTGCCGACACCCGTGATTGTGGGCTTGCTTGTCATTGTTAGGATTTGTGGTCTTATGCGCAGCCACTAAACTCTGACTTCAAGACCATTTGGTGCGCTCCACAACTGTTTCCACACTCCGAATTCTATATGTATGTGACGGGGAAATGTCAAGGGCAGCCGGGTGTCTGATGTACCGTTCCAGCAGGCTTGGAGGCAAAACCCAAACGTCGATTCAACTCCGGAATGCTGAGTTCAGGTACGATAAACAAGACATTCAGGCCTCGACGCCAACCAGTACCCAGAGGCTATTAAATAAATCGGCAGCAAGTCCAGCATGTTGGACTATCTTGCCAAGGTCCCCATCCCGTGCTAGGAGGGCAACGAACCTGCTCGGGTTGACAGGTGTTTAAACAGAGGGATGGACGTTGAGGTTTCTGTGGTTGGCCTCCGGTCTGCGGGGCAGCAGTCCCAACACCAGTTGTTTGTGCACCAGAAAGAATGGCGGTGGCGAAGAGAATGAGGATATACTTCATATCTAAAAGTAACGTTAGTCGAGATGCTGAACCTCAAATGACACCGGCTACAACGAACCAGCTTGATTGGCGGAGTTTCTGTTGTTAATTTGTTGATTAGAAATGTTTTCACAAACATGCAGTCCCTGGGGCTTACAGATGTGGTGATTTCGTTGTCGAACGATGTTGTTTCTAAGGAAGGGGTAGGGGCCTTTTATATCCTCATAATGCTAGAGGCGGGCAATTCGGCTTCGAGATGTCGGGAACAAACACTAGCGCTAGTGTGCTTCTAATCTACGATATATCCACCTTTCCATGCTAACCACAGTCCCTTGCATCTTGTATCTTGGGTTAAAGCCGCAATGGATGGACTTGGAAATTGCGTCCGGGAAGCCGAGTGAATTAATACCTCACCTATAGAATCCTAAACTTTTCCAATTCCGTACAGCATGGCGATGGGAAGCCTTAATCGTCCCCGCTTCTGAGCCAATCCGCCTCCACCTAAAATCCCAAGATGCAACCCTGAACAACGTGCTCTTAGGTATAACCACGGACTCCCCAATCGCACGCCACCCGCCACCTAATGACATAGAAGCTGCGGTATTGTTGTCTGACTCGCGGTGCGCCTGAGATGAAGCTCACGACTCAGTATGTCGGAAGGCCTAACGCCGGTAACTAGGTACTGATTCTCTGACGTCTCTTTCATCTTGCTTCACCAATTGATGATGGAAGTGGGATAGAAGCACGAACGCTTCTAAGAAACGGGCATGCCTCCCTCCTCCCCTCCTCCCCTACTTCAACTACCTTCATCCATACATATGACCGAAACCAAAACGCGTAGTCACTAAGCCACTTGGGGCAAAAATGAAGCGAAATAGCTATGGATGGACACACCCGGAATTGAACCGGGCACCGCCCGCAAGCATTCCAAGATGCTAAGCGGGCGTGATAACCAACTACACCATGTGCCCATAGAAACCCATGTCCCCCCACCAGCCCCGGTGGCGGGGCGGGTGGAGGACTTTGCTGGGCTCCTACACGATCCTAGTTTTCTTGTGGATTAGGAGTGTTATCATCTGTCACCTCGCGGGCGCCCTTATATACACATTTGGGATTAGATGCTCCTCTGAATCAACTCAGGCCTATGATCACATTTCCCAGCTAATGCGCCACTCTGTATATCACCAATTCACTACTGTACACTTTACTAGCCGACGTCTTATAGCTACAACATGAAAATCAGTATTAACGAATGAGATTGAAAACAGGTTGCAAAGAGCAGAGCATCAAACAACAAAATCACGGAACAAAAGTCAAAAGGTAACGTCCAGAACACAAACACGAAAAAAAGGCGAAAAACGAAACAAAAAAACAAAACAAAAATTAAAACAATGTATAGAGGGAAAGTCAACAGGTTCAAGTCGATCCGGCAAAACAACCATGCGCGATGATGATCGGGCACATCGCAGTGATCGTACAGGATCGTACATACCAAGTCCAAGAAGGTGCTTGGCACAAGCCGAAGGTTGGAGTACGCACCGACGGATCCCGGGACCGGGCCGTAACTTACCATCCTCTCTCCCACTCTGAGCCGGCTTTCTTCTGGCAACTCTCAAATCTCGGTCAAGTCTGCCAAAAGTCTGCACACACCCTCCTGCCCTCGCTCACTCGCTTATTCACTCACATCCACTCCCGCTTCCATCGCACCAGAAGCAGGGTTACTCGCAGCTAGATGGTCCCTCGCATACCTCAACGCCTCATACTTCCTCGGGTACATCTTCTCCCTATGCTTCTTCCTCTCTTCGTTAGGCGCCCACCTCGGCAAATGTTCATCAAACTCGGGATGCGCCTGTACAACCTCCCTCCTCAATCCCTCTGCATAGTCTTCCTCCGACGCGCCCAACACCGCATACGCAAACAACGCGGACGGGTTATCCGTCTCACTACGCCATTTCTCTATCGCCTGGATGCGTTCGGATTCAAAGGTGAGTAGAGCAGAAGGAGGGGAGGGTAGGAGGGGGATGTCCAATTTCCAAGTGTATGTGAGCCAGAGGGAGGAGATGTCGTTGATTGTGAAGGGCGTGAATGACATTGGAGAACCTATGAACGCCAGGGTTGGATTGTGGGCGTAGAGGATGTGGCGGTGGAGGGAGGGTACGTGCGTGCCTACGGACGGGCACGGATTTTGGTCTACCAACCTCACAAGAGTTGGTTCATCTTCCTCACTTAACGAAGGATCGAGGACGTGGATGAAATCAGGATACGGCTTATAACCCGTCGCGATGTGCACGACATCAATATCCGTCAGGGTTGTTCCGTCTTTCAGATGGGCGGTTATCTTATCCGATGCGCCATCTCCGGAGGCTGAAGAGCAAAGCTCGTACTGTTCGACAGGGGCAACCATTTGTATCCGATCATCTGGCAGACTCGGGAAACCGGGGAACGCAGGTCGTCGGATCGATTGGTAAACTGGAGTTTTAGCGATCGGCGCGAGATGTGCTGCTATATCGTTTCCCGAATTTGCATTCCCAACGACCAGGGCACTCTGTGGCGATAGGCAAATCGTTCTATGAGTTCTATGTCTCTAGTTTGAATGCGAATGAAAATGTTTAGCGCACCTTGCCTTCGTTGCCCTGTGGACCTCGATACCACTTCGCGTGCACGGCAAGACCTCGTTCCCGCAAAATCTCTAACCCGGGAGTATCAGGCCACACAGGATGATCATACCACCCAACGGCCACAACCACCGCATCCCAAACTTCCTCCACTTCTTCACCCTCCTTTCCCTCATTCCAGTCCCTCACCTTCACCTTCCATCCCTGTCCCTCAGGCAACTCTTCCACGCGCACTACCTCCATATTCAGCTTCATCTTCCCCTGCCGGACATACGGCTCCGCAAACACACGGAGGAATTCATGTGTCTCGTCGAGCGTTGGGAAAGGCTGGTGTGGATCAATACGCGTCGGGAAAGGAAAATGGGAGAAGGAAAGATATTCCGGGAGCACGTTGCCGATGAGCCCAGGATATGACGGGGACGGCCATTGGGGGGTTAACGTTTTTGATGTGTTTTTGCTGCCCTTCGGCGGGTTATCTAGATACCTGCAACGGCGGCGGTTTTAAAAATAAGCAAGCCCATCACGAGAATCGTCTGGATCGGAAGCCCGAGGAATGATGCGTACCATACACCGCCGACGTCATCCCGTCGCTCGTACAAGGTGACGGTATCGAATTTCCCGAATATTGAGAGGTTGCGGTAAGATATGAGGCCTGCTGGCCCCGCGCCGATGACGAGCACTTTTGAGGGAGGAAGTGGCATTGGTTGATCAAGGTAATAAAGATAGTTTGGATTTTTGATGGGTTTTGTGTGATTGACTATACTGGGAAGGGTGCGTCTTTTCGTTGAGCCGGATAACACGTTTACATGCTTAGAGGCCCTCCCGTTCCCTTCGCCCAGACATACGATGGCCGAACGGTTATATACCCTGCGTCTTTCAATATGAAACCGAAGGAAAACAAATCCACTCTCTTTACCCTCAGCTTGTTCGCTCTATTCTTTTTCAAACCCCCCCCCCCTCCTTCGCTCGCTGTCCCTACCCTTGCCTCGGACTACCACGGCGCTCTGTGCAGAGTAGTGCACGATGCCTTCTGAACCTGTCGAAGCGGAATTTGCCTCCCCGCCCGTCTTGACTCGAGCACAAGAAGAAGAATACCGACAGCTAGAACGAGAAGGTCCTCTCACATCTTATTCCTCCACGCAAGCGCCCACACCAACTTACGCCGGTACATCGCCTAACTTGACCGAGCTCGAACAAACGTATACGAAGGATGGGTACCTGATCGTGAGCTTCGACAAGGGAAAGGGCGAAGACCCGAGAGAATGGGATAAAGGACGGAAATGGTAAGCAACTTACTCTTTTCGTGTTCGCTGGCATTCTCGTGCTAAGTCTACGATTAGGCTGGTCACGCTAGGAACAGCGTTCCTCTGTCTCTCAGTCGCGTTAGGCAGTTCCATCATCACCGGAGAGTATGTCCCCCTTTCCCCCCCACTTCAACTAAAATCAAATACTGATCATTTTGTAGTATGCGCGGTCCAGCACGCGATCTCGGCACAACTCAAATCATCGCCAACTTGACCGTAACCTGCTTCGTTATCGGTTTCGGTATCGGCCCGTTATTCCTCTCGCCGCTTTCGGAGCTTTATGGGCGTAGGCCGATCTATATCGTCAGCGTGTTCTTGTTTTTCATTTTCACACTTCCGAGTGCGTTGGCAAAGAATCCTGCGACGTTGATTGTGGCGAGGCAGATTGCGGGTATTGCTGCTAGTGCGCCGGTGTGTAATATTGGTGGGAGGTAGGTTGAGGATTGTTGATTGGCAATGCCTTGGATTTTGGAAACTGACGTGGAGGTTTTTAGTATTTCAGATATTTGGGCCGTGGAAGAGCGTGGACTTCCTATGGCTGTCTTTTCGGCTACGTTATTGTATGTTTCTCCTTTGTTTCATCCCGCACCTTCCCGGTACTCACCCGTATTCTAGCATCGGACCGTGTCTGGGTCCAATGATAGGCGGGTGGATTGGCGAGCGTGCTGGTTGGCGTTGGATCTGTACGTCGTCTCACCTTATCCAAGTTTCCTTATCTGACACATGAATTCAGACTGGGTTCTATTCATCTTCTGCGGTTTTTGCTTCACCGTCACTTGCATCATCCCTGAAACCCTCGCTCCTGTCATCCTTCGCAAAAAAGCCGAGAGGCTCCGCAAAGAGACCGGGAACGACAAATATCATACTCTGGAGGAGTTGGAGAGGTTGTCCTTCCAGGAGATGTTGAAGATCGCATTGACGAGGCCATTGATTATGCTGTTCACCGAACCTATCGTGCTGTTCATGTCTTTCTGTAAGTCTCTTCCATCTTTATTTTGTGGGACGTGCCTCATACTGATCACATTTCTTGGGTGTAGATCTGAGCTTCGTATATGCATTGTTGTACCTGATGTTCTTTGCGTTTCCGATCGCTTTCGAGGAAATCAGAGGATTCGGTGGTGGTCTGACCGGCCTCACTTTCACTAGTATCATGGTGCGCTAGACCCAGCCACGTTCAATCTCACACAAAACCCATGAGTCTCCACAGATTGGTATATTCCTTGCCAGCTTCGTCATGCCCAAACAAGAGAAACTATACGCCAAAGCAACACGTTATGGCCACTACCCGGAAGCCCGTCTCTTCCCGATGATGGCCGGTGCCTTGTATGTCTAACCCCTTCCTCGCCTACTAACCAAAACAGTTAACTAATACTACTTTCTACCCCAGCATCATGCCCATTTCCCTCTTCATTTTCGCCTTCACAGGTGCCTACTCCTGGGTTCACTGGATCGCACCCTGCATCGCCGGGACCGTCTTCGGCTTTTCCATGATCCTCCTCTACGTCTCTGCCAATTCATACATCATCGACTCCTACTCGGATTTCAGTGCCAGCGCTATGGCAGCCAAGACGTTTATGCGGTCTGAGATTGGTGCTGTTGTGCCGTTGTTTGTGAATCCCATGTTTCATAATATGGGATTCCAGTGGGCTGGGTTGTTGTTGGCGTTGATTGGGTGTTTGATTGCGCCGATGCCGTTTGTGTTTTATAAGTGGGGTGAGAGTGTGAGGAAGAGGAGTAGGATTGCGAGTAAGGGTGTGAGGAGGAAGACACCCCCAAGTTTGAATGAGAAGGTTGGGGGATTGTAGGGTGTCGTTCGTTTTGGGTTTGTCGTTGTTCCTTCGTTTCTTTCGCTCGCTTTCTTTTTTCCCCTTTCTTTCTCTCCTTTCCCATAAGTGTGGCTGAATGTACGCGGTACATGCTCGCTGGACCTTGCATGAATTTTTTCGATTTTGTGTCACGCCCCTGTTAATTAGGTTTATTAATAGAAACATCCTTTAGACCTTATCAAACTGCGAAAGAAGCAGGGGTCACCACACTTCGGGAATCTTCACGAACTCGTCCCGTGAGCACCATATTTGCTTCCTTCAGCATTATAACACCGTCTTATGCAGCTGCGCACCTTGGTTCCCATCGCACCACCATGAATACCAACCACTCAGCAGACATCGACGATTCCCCTCCACCTCATCCACCAGGACGATCTCACTCGAAACCGGGGAACATAAACTGGGTCCCACCCCCCTCCGCATCTGAGTTCAAAGCAGGCCTATACAACCTCTACACCAACAACGACGGTCTGTGGGTTGTCCACGAGTGGAAAACCGGCAGGCCAGGCGCACGTATCGAACCATTCTACAAGCGTTGGCCTCCGAGTCGGACTAGCCAGCGTGGATGTGCCTGGATCGTCGTCGATCGTGGTGGGCTATCACCCGCGCTACTAGACTCGCCACGTGAGGTTGCACAGGCCAAATTAAAGAAGGACGTCGAAGGGTTGAAAGCGGAGTTTAACGATATCGTCAACAAGGCTGAAGGGTATGATGAAGAACTTGAAGGAGGGAGCTCAGAGGTGCAGGTGACGCCTGAGCTGATTGATGAATTGGCGGTCAGGTATGGTGTGTTGAGTGGGAAATGGATGGTCCATACGAAACCAGAGATGGTAGATACGCTGTGGCGAAAGATCGTGCGTGTTGTGGCGATTGACAGAGGATATGGTGCTGTCAAAGTCTCTGCACGCAAAGTCATCGAACCCGATGACGCCGATTCTTTGCCTCGGCAACATCTCGACAATTTCGGAAAGGACAAATCCAAGTGGGAGGGGGGCGTTCCGATCCCGGAAGAAGGGCACGTTATATGCGCATATGTGGATGACTATACCAATAAACGTGAGGTGGACGAGTTGCGAAAGGCACTGAGGGAACGTGCGGGGGTGTTCTGGAATATAGGGTTCAAGCCGGATGCGTATACGCATTTGGGGATATATAAGGGGAATAGGTGGAACTTGAGGCCGAGCAGGTACCATGACGCGGATTCTGGTACCGAAGGTCGTGGATTTGAGAAGAATTGAATGACGGGTGAGTGGGAGCGGGTCGAGCCAAGATGGGCTTTTGATTTCCTGCTCCCGCAACCTGAATATGCAACGAATCCGCTGTATTTTAGTTGTACAATATCGTGTTTATGTGTTTGAACATGTTCACTGCTGCTTGCGACTAAGACCTCCAAGTTCGAAGTACTAACGCACCGCCCGCAAACACGCTAAGATGCTGAGCGGTCGTGATAACCAACCGCACTATGTACCCACAGATTTATTCAAGTCCCGCCATTTCATGCGGTTGGAACAGGATTGTGGACCTGGATACAAAGGCTGGTTGTGACCTGCCAACTTCCTCGGGGTCTGATGTTGCCATTCTCTTCCACCAGTGTAAGTGCCTACATGCGCAATAAATTGTGCTTGTATTATCCATTATCTATAGAAGCAACTGAGTCCATTGATAGAAGCACTAACAACATCTTGTCTTGCGAGCCGATGCTGTGAAAGAAGCGCCTCCTGGCCCACTCACCACATTTCGGGAATCTTCACGTGGGCACCAGACAACGACCTTCGACGTTATAACGCCGCAGGATATCCATCTAGCTGTGTACACTCTTGCCCACAAACCCAACTCAATACCCACCACACCATTGTGAGCGTCGATGAACACGCAGACCTCCACTCCTCGTCCGCCAGGACTACCCCACCCTCGCTCTGAACCGGCATCCGCATCTGTAAAGTGGGTTCCACCTCCCTCAGAGTCCGAGTTTGAGGCAGGCCTATACGACCTCTACACCGACTCAGAGGGCCTCTGGGTCATCCACGACTGGAAGCCCAAGGAGCCCATCACGCAATTTGAGTCGTTCTACAAACGTTGGCCCCCAAGCCGAACCAGCGCACGCGGGTGTGCATGGATCTCCGTTAGTTGCGGCTTATTGTCTCCTGCATTACGAGCATTGCCCCGGGAAGTTGCACGGGACAAATTAAAGAGAGACATCGAGGGGTTGAAAGCGGAGTTTAATAGCATTGTCACAGAGGATGAGGAGAGGGAACCCGGAGCAGAAGAGAAGAAATCCAAGATGACGCCTGAGATGATTGATGCTTTGGCGGTCAAGTATGGTGTGTTGAGTGGGAAGTGGTTGGTATATGCGAAACCGGAGGATGTAGACAGGTTATGGCAAAAAGTCGTGCGTGTTATGGCAGTTGACAGAGGGTATGGCTCTGCCAAAGTGTCCGCACGCAAGATTATCGAACCCGACGATGCCGATCTGCCCCAGCAGCATGTTGACAATTTCAACAAGGACGAATCCGAGTGGGATGGAGGTGTACCAGACACAGGGGAGGGACACGTCATATGCGTATATGTCGACGACTATACGAACAAACGTGAAGTTGACGAGTTGAGGAAAGCGCTACGGTTGCGTGCTGGGGTGTTCTGGAAGATTGGGTTCAAGTCGGATGCGTACACGCACTTGGGGATATATAAGGGAAATAGGTGGGGGTTGAGGCCAAGTAGGTATCACGATACGGATTATGAGACTGGAGGTCGTGGATTCGGGCGGAACTGAGTTCTTCCGTGGGTGAGGGAGAGGGTGAACCAGGATAGGCGTTTGATTTCATACCCCGACCACCTGAAGGCCTGAATATACATGAATACGGCAAATTTTGAATGGACAAACATCAGGTTTGGCGTCGGAGCGTGTTTCCCAAACTATGACCGCGAAATAAGACCCCAAAGCTGTGGGATTACATCTTGACTCAAAACATAGTCTTTGACAAGTTACGACTAAAGGCCCACGTATTGGAGGAAGGGGATATTTCGCGCGCGAGATTGGTCAGGTCCAGGAAGAACAAGCACTGAGCAAGGCAATGAGGCGTGAAGAGTTCATTATGCGATCCCCTTAATGCATCCAGAAATTTCGGTGAGACTTCAGCACTTGGCGCCGTGCCCTAAGCGACGCCAATGAATGAACGACCCAATCTTAGTGTTGTTCTTGGTGTTGCTGGAGCCAACCTACAGTGGAGTCACCCAAAGCCAGCGATGCAGGCGTCCAGTGGGAATGGTGAAAGACCGCTCTACGTCAGTGGTGCTTCTGAAGCGGGCACTGAGTATATTCCGCATGCGTGTTCTTAGCTCTGGATATTGCGCAATATGAGCAGATTGCTACGCTTAAGCATCTTCAACGCCTAATATCTTCAATTCAAATTTCAGACAGAACAAATCAACAATATACATTTCACTTCGAGTCGACAGTCACTTTTTTTGGGTTTACATACAACGCACATACAGAGCACAAGATATCAAACGCCCGGAACATTCGTTTCGTTACTTCAAGCTGGCATTGGTCGTTGGGGCCACCAGGCTTCCTAGTTGTACTTGTAGTCCTTGCCATGATCCTTGTCGTCCTTGCAGCAGGTGAAGCACTTGCGGTAGTCGCCGTATTGGACAAGGCTCCATTTGTCAGGGCACTTGTACTTGCGGGGGCGACAGACGCGTTGGCATTGGCGATGATCAGGGAAGCCCTTCGGGATGTCGTCGGCAACTACGCCTTGGGCGAACAACAAGAGGCAGGTGGTGACGATAGCGAGGATCGGCTTCATTTCTAAGTAAGATTTAAGTTTGATGGTACTATCAACCACTCAGGCAGCGGCAAACCTGATACTTAGGATATGCCTACATGGAGAGGGATTTGTGAGTACTCAAGATAGCTGTGATGAGATTAGAACTCACAAAGGTCAACTGTGGGTAGGAGCGATTGCCGGAGAAAAGGCGAAGGATTCGAAGGCCTTTTATCCGTTTCTTACTGGCCAGGCATAGAAATAACACAAGTTCGGTGTGTTCTCTAACTCCGCTGTCTTGTTGTGACAGGATGGACTTTAGGCTGCGCGGTTGCAGTTTGACATACGCCAGAAATGCATACATAGCGCTGTGAGTGCTGAAGGTACCGGGACAGTCGACGCGCTGAAGGTATTAAGACGTTCGACGTGCTGGAGATCAAGCGCATATGACTCGCAGTCCCCATGTAGGTCTGAAACGTTTCATTTTCTTCGAAGATTGAACGGGAGTCATGATCCTTTTGCGTTCTGTAACGGTGTTGTGCATCCTGGACGGCTACATTCTTTCTGTTTCCCGGATGTCCTCATCAAGGGGCCTCTGGACCTGAAGGTACGGGGCTCCTTGCTTCTTGTGCTTCTAGCGCGAAATGAACGGATGCCTTGTTATTTTTGTCGCGGAATGTTCCCCCCGCCACCTCAAGGATGAGCTCCAGGGTGCAATCGCTGCAGAAGAGCTCGTTAACACCCTCAACCACGTTGGGCTATAACCAAAGCTGAAGGATAGGGGGATTATTCTCAGGAATGCTCGTGCACGCGATCTCAAATATGGTCGCCATAAATGGTTCTGTAAACTCCGTACCTTCACAGTGAAATGTGCGCCTCTCCTCACGCATCCCTGCCAAGGCAATACAACGAGGTTCCAAATCAAACAGACTAGGCCATGAGGCAGGGATCCTAGCTGTCGGTATCATACTGGGAGTTCCAGAAGTGTGACAAAGTTGATGGCGAGGTGGACTTCGTGTCCCGGAACATCTCAAGCACTTTGACAATTCTGGAAGTTCGGTAAGCATAGATGAATCCGTGTGTGTTGGATGAATGGTCATCATTTGTAACAGTTCCCAGTAACAACCCACAGAGATAGATGGCTTTGATTTAGGTATAGAACAAATCAACAATATACATTTCACTTCGAGTCGACAGTCACTTTTTTTGGGTTTACATACAACGCACATACAGAGCACAAGATATCAAACGCCCGGAACCTTCGTTTCGTTACTTCAAGCTGGCATTGGTCGTTTGGGTCACCAGTCGTCCTAGTTGTACCTGTGGTCCTTGCCGTCCTTGCCATGATCCTGTTAGAACTCAATATTCAGACAATACCAGTGTATACTGATCAATGTTGAATGAATTGAGACTCTTATACTGATT
>JAEUWR010000748.1:0-12955 GCA_018524895.1 Podaxis sp. C-F-101400
CCTCATGGCAATTATTTGAGGTACATAAGTAGTAATCTACGACGAGGAGAGGGCTCTGATAAGGTCACGTGACTGGCATGCAATACTTTTGCTCACTACTGTATACTTGGCAAGCCAAGGGATTCCTAGGATTATTCTGGGTCATCCCAGATTAATCACTTGCAAATCCTTGTTCATTTGTTTTCCATAGATCATGAAATTGAGGGTAACAGAATGAGTGATTTGCTTATCCTTATTGAGGGATCCATTGGCATTCCTGACTTTGATTAGCTTTTTTAGTGGGGATGTCTTCAAATTCCATTTCTCAACCAACCAGTAGTTGATAAAGTCTTGTCCTGCTCCAGAGTCTATCAGTGCAAGGTTTTCTATGGATTTTTCAGAGAGATGTATGGTGGTTGGACAATAAAAGGTGTTGGATTGGTGAATCTTTAAACACAGTTTGGAGGCTGACACTTCATTCAAAGAAAAGGGGGAAAGCATAATTTTGTCCTTTGGATAGGGATAAGAATCAGAAACCAGTCCATTAGAAAATGAATGGGGTTGAAGGGAGGGGTTATTCTTTGGTGCATCTTTCTTTTCCTTCAATGATCTAGATGTGGAAGCTAGTCATCTGAGGCAAAATCCTGGATTTCCTTTGCTTGAGCACTGGTGGAGTTTGAGAATTCTGTGAAGATTTTGGTGACTTCTTCATCATCGCCTATCTCTTGGATGATCTTGTTGATCCAGGTGAATGCTTGTTTATGTCTTTGCTGCTTTTCTTTGTCTCAGGGAATTTTAGGGGGTATGGGTGGCTTATGCTTGGAAACCTTTGCTTGGGCATTTCATGGTAGATTTTGTGTCTGTTGTGATGGGTTGGGTTTCTTTGGACATTCTTGAATGAAATGTCCCATTGCCCCACAGTTGAAACATTTGCCCAACTTGAGGTCATTGCACATCTTTGGGGTGAGGATGTTCTGAAGAAATGTCTCCAAGACATCATGGTTTTCTTCCATTTCATTAACTTCTTCTTTGGGATCTTCTTCCACAGCATAGTCTTCTTCAAGTGCAATTTCAGAGAGCACCAGTGCCAGATTATCAATATCCATGGTGTATGGATCTTTATATGCCTGGCTTCACGACCAACTCATATTATTGGATACCTTCTTTTTTGGTTGGGGAAAAGTTCTATTGGTTTGTTCTTGGGTGTGGCTTGCATGATAGTTGTTCTCCATTTGATGTTGCTCTTCTGCTGCTCTTGCTGCTTCAAACCAGATGTTGATGTCAGAGCCTGGTCTAAGGGCGATGGTCTTGAGACTGATTTCAAAGTCAAGGCCTTTGTGGAAGCAATAGATAAGTTCTTGTGAATTGACCATTCCTGCTTGTGTAGCAAGGACTTTGAACTCAGAGATGTACTGGTCCACTGGTCTTCACTTCTGCTTGAGAGTGTGGGGTCATCAAAGAGTGTCTTCTGTGTAGTTGTAAGGGAGGAAGACTCTATTGAGCTCATCTTGGAATGCATTGAATGTTCTGAGGTGCAGCACTCCATTGAAGTTGTGTTGGCAGAGATACTCTGTTTTCCATGGTTCTGCTGCTCCTCCAATGTAGTAGAGCATGAATATGATAGCATTGTGGTCAGTAGGGAATTTATGCTGGTTGGTGATAATGTATAAGGCACATTGTTGCTTCCATGCCAGGTACTTTCTCAGGTCTCCATCATACAATGGTGGTGCTTCATATTTAGGCATGGAAGGGGCAGCAGGCATTTGTGCTTGCTGGGGGAAACCAAATCCTGGAAGTGGTGCTCCTGGTTGGCCTGGGGGAGGTCCTGGTGGTGGTGCTCTTGGTGGCCCTTGTGGAGGTTGTCCCAGTCCTGAAGGGGGTTGTTGAGGTTGTCCAGGAGGTGGGTTAGGACTTCCTGTTTGCAGTGGGTTTGTTGGTTGAGCTATTCCAGGTTGAGTTGGATTTCCCTGATTTCCTTGTGCAATTCCAGTTGCTTGCTGTCTAGAAATCACTGGGTTTGTGAAGAGGGGTTGTTGGAAGAACCTTTGATTTGGTGGGATGATATTACTTCTGAAGGCAAAGGCAGTGGCTTGGTTAACAGGTGCTGTGGAGTCCATTCTAGGAATCAGAGGTTGCAGCTGTACTGGTAGAGGGGGTGTAGTGTGCTGTGGTGGTTGTTGCTGGTATGGGGGAGGGATTGAAGCAGTGCTTGGAGGTCAAGTGAGTTGCTGAGGGCATTGTACAACAGTGGGAGGGATAATAACAGTGGCTGACATTTGCTGTCTTCGTTCTCAAGCTGCTTCTCTTCTTCCTCTAATATTAGTGCTAAGCCTGGGTTTCCAAGGGGTGACTTTGTCGAGGTTAAGAGATCTGACTCTTTGGGGGTTTCTTGTTCTTGTAGGGGAGACAAGAGGAGAAACTGGTGACACTGATCATTGAGCTGTTTTGTTGCTGCTGTCTGAGTCTTCACTTCTGACTCATTCCAACAATGCAGCAGCTTCTCCTGAAATGGTGAGGGGAGTGGGGGAGTAGAAGGACATTCAAGGTTCCTCTTGATGAGGGCTTGAATTAACTTCTGAATCTGCTCCAGGTCAAGGTTGAGTTGTTGAAGTTTGGTAGGAATCAAGGAGAAAAAGGAAATATTGTCCTGTGAAGAAGTCCAGGAAGATGATAAGGTAGAATAAATAGATTGTAGGCAGGATGATGAGGGTGCTTCAATTTCAGATGATTGAGAATGCTTCTGTTCAATTTCTGGCAATCAAGAATGCTTCTGTTCAATTTTTGGTGATCAAGAACACTTCTGTTCGATTTTTGGCAATCAAGAACACTTCTGTTCGATTTTTGGCAATTGAGAACACTTCACCTTGACAAATGTCAATGTGATTTACAGTCAGAGGGTCTTCTTCTCACAGACCACTAAACATTGAGTGGGCATATTACAGGCTTTGCCAGACCACCAAGTAGTGAGTGGGCAAATTACAGTTGAGAAGGATCGGGGGGGGGTGTGATGTCATTTAGGCATAGCATGAAGCAATGAGAACCTCAGGGTGACTACTCACACAGTGTGAAGCAATGAGAATGGTAGTTGGGAAATATATGTTACAATGTGGGATTTGCACACAAGGGAAGTCTAATCTTAATGTTACAAGGTTTCTTCTTTGGCTCTATGATACCTAAGTCAGGGCCTATCCTTGTAGAAGCAGTGAGCAGAGGTACTTGTCCTATACAGGTCTGAAGTAGCTGCTTGTTTAACCTTGGGTGGCTGTTCACATTGTCTAGGCAGTGAACTCATATAGATCACACTCTCTGTAGGATGAACATTGAGGAGGAGCTGAGGTGGAAGCTAAGGCAAGGGTGAAGAGGTGTAGACTTATTGTGAGTACTGTTCACTCTCTAGAAAAGAGGTAACACACAATAAGATTAGACTTGGCTAATCTACATGTCCAGGTGGTGTACATATTCAAGTCTAAGTGACTACTTAAGGAAGTAAATCAATTGTAGCATAGAAGATGAATATGAGGAGGGAAACATAAAAGAGGAAAGCATGGAGTGCAGGGCATAGGGTAAAGATGCATAAAGAAGAGAAGTACATAGGTCATAAGAGAAAGTCTGCAAAAAGCAAATATAATTGATGTGATACAAGTATGACAGAAAGGTGGAAACTTATACCTAGTCCTAATAATAGAAAGTGTCTAAAGATAGAAGCAGTAAGCTTAGCATTCATCACAAATCATCATCACAAGGGAAATATACTCTGTGATACCTGCACGCATTATCTACCTTTTTGCACATTTCCCAGTTGAGCATTTGTCTAAGCTCCACAGTTTCCTGCCAGAGGTTTGTCATCATGCACTTCATCAATTCCCAGTCCTCATAAGCCTGCTTGTCACTTCCTGTCTCTTCCTTGGCAATCTTGGTGTCAATAATATTTGTAACAACATGTCAGTAATATCATGCAGCAAGGGGACTGTAATGCCCCTGCCACGTTCCAAAGATTGATGATGGCTATTTTTAGAGATGTCATCAGCATATTTGTCCATGTATACCTGGATGATATATTTATATTTTCCAACTCTGTGGAGGAACACAAGCAGCATCTACAGCTTGTATTAGACCAACTCTGCCAACAACAGCTCTATGTCAAAGAGTCGAAGGTAGAACTGTATGCAGACCAAGTAGACTGTCTTGGTCATGTAATAGACAATAATGGTATCCACCCTGATACTGATAAACTATCCTGGATCCATGAGTGGAGAATCCCTTGCAACTATAATGACGTGCAGAAATTTGTCAGACTCATTAACTATGTGTCCAACTTTCTGCCAGATGCAACTGCATATACTGGCCCATTAATGGTCATAATGCAGAATGGAACACCATTCCACTGGTGACCATTACATCAGAGATGCTTTGATATGATCAAACACATCTGTTGTAAAATGCCTGTGATCTGACTGATAGATCTGAAGAACAGAGAACCCATATGGGTTATCTGTGATGCTTCAAAAACTGGTGTCAGTACCATGTATGGACAAGGCCCCAGCTGGGTGGACTGTCACCCAGCAGGATTCATGTCCAAAAAGTTCTCTGCAGCACAGCAGAACTATGCTGTGCATGAACTCAAAACATTGGCTATCCTTGAAGCACTACTGAAGTGGGAGGATAAGCTGGTGGGTTACTGAATCCACATCATTACCAACCATAAAGCACTTGAGTTTTTCAAAACTCAATCAAAATTGTTGAGCTGACAACAATGATGGCTTGACTATATGTCAAGGTTTGACTTTGACATAACCTATGTCAAAGGAGAATGCAACAAGATTGCCAACTGTCTCTCATGATCCTACAAGAGTGATCGACCAGGGGAAGAGCACCCCAGCAGGGAGTACATACAGGCTGACTTTCATATTGACCCTGAAGAAGACAATTTGCCAGCACCAAGACAAGTAGAGATACAATGTCTGCAAGACCAACTGGCTGCCATGAATGATGAAGGAGTCAGGCAAAGTGCCAGACTCCAAGAAAAGCATGAACAATGAGATATTGAAGCTGAAGAGCTTCAAGAGGCAGCTACCCTCCATGCTGTAGAACCAGATGTTGGCTGAGCAAAATGCTTGACACAAAAATACAAAACCAAGGGAATAACCCTTGGTGAGTCACTCTCTGCAACTGGTAATGCCACCAATTTCACCATTGGAGACAACTTCATTGACAAAGTTGTTGCCAGCTACAATGCAGATTCATTAATGAGTATAGTCAAACAATCCCCAGAGAAGTATAGAGACTTCTCTGTGGATAACTGAGGAGTGATCATGAAGAAAACTCCCCTAGGAGACTGAGTTTGTATGTATTCCAAATGACAGGTGACTCATAACCCAGGTACTGACAAAGGCCCACGAAATTGTGGGACACCTAGGCAACCAGTGAACAGCAGAGTACATCTGCAGATGGTACTGGTGGCCTTCATTGGTAAAAGATTGTTGCAAGTTCTGTGGAACTAGTGAAACATGTGCATGAACCAAGACATCAAACACAAAACCCAGTGGAGAGCTACACTCTCTACCAGTTCCTACCAAACCCTGGGACTCAATTGGGATGGACTTTGTCAGTCCATTCCCAGAATCCAGAGGCTTTAACTATCTCTGGGTAGTTATGTGCCAAATAACAAGCATGGTGCACTTAATACCAGTGCACACAAAAATGACAGTGTTGGAGCTGTCATGGGTTTACATATGAGATATTGTATGCTTACACAGACTACTGAGCTCAATTGTGAGTGATTGAGACTCAAAATTCACATCCACCTGGTAGAGAGAACTTCACAAGATATTAGGAGCCAAGCTCCTAATGTCAACCTCTTTTCACCCTCAAACAGATGGCCAGACCAAGCAAATGAATCACAATATCAGTCAGATCTTCTGTGCAACGGTATGCTATGACCAAACTAATTGGGTCAACAAAGCACCATTAACTGAGTTTGCAATCAACTTGAGCATCTCAGCTACCACGAAATATGCCCCATTCGAGTTGAATTACAGATATATGCTGTCCATGATCCAGGATGGCCACAATGCTGAAACTGTCCACAAAGGGATAAAAACCTTTGCAGAAGCAGTGCTGCTAAACTTAGCAGCCACCCATGATGCAATAATAGAATCATGGGTTTTCCAAACCCACAATGCCAACAAAAAATGAGGGCCAGAACCTCATATTGAGAAAGGAGACTTAGTCTACCTTTCTACACAGAACCTCTCATTACCAAAAGACAGAGCTGGAAAACTCTGTCCAAAGTTTATACGACCCTACAAGGTCCTAGAATTGAAGCCAGAGACTTCCAATTACAAATTGGAACTGCCTCTAGCATTATTACACTGGAAAATCCATCCAGTGTTTCATGTAAACCTTCTGAGGCCATATCATGCCTCAGATGATACCTTATTCCCAGAGCAATTGTGGCCCAGGCCATACAACTTCAGGTTTGACAACAAGCACAAATGGTTTGTCAAAGAGATCATAGGCCATTGGTTTACTGACAATGGTAAGATTGAATTTCAGGTCCAGTGGAGTCTGGGAGACACCACTTGGGAACCAATACAACACTGTGAAGAACTCATGGCATTGGATAGGTACCTGGAGCTGCAAGGGGTGTCAAAGGTTCAGCAACTTTGACCCTGATCACAGCCTACCAGAAATGGTAGGCACAAATCAGGTCAAAGAGATTAACTTCGACCCTAAGAATCCCACAATATATTACCAATGGTGACTTGCAAAAGTCACCTCTTCTCTCTCTACAACCACCACCATGAACCCCCAGCACCTGCAACAACCACAACAACCAACTTCCATGCCTCAGCAGAGCAGTGCAAGTGGCTCTGCACCATCCACATTCCAAGGACCCTGGACAGGTCCTGGGAGGGGGAGGGAGTCAATGGACATGACTTCAGACCCCACCCCAATATTTATGAGTCAGCCTGAGCATCAACAAGGGCACCAAGACCCTCATTGTGCCCTACTGTTGATGATACCAACATTGATGTCTTAACATCTGCAATTCAAGCAATGGCCAAATCAACAATTTGGCCACCCTCCATTCAATCCCTACCTGCAGGGTTACCTGAACCCTGCATACTACCCTCCTCTGCCACTGACACTCCATCATCCAATGACAATGCCTTACCACCCCTATCATGCATTGCTGCTGCCACCAACTGCACTCCAGTTGGCCCATCACCATCACTACCCAACCATGCTGAGTGAATACACTTAGCAACTACCTCACCCCATGCCTTCAATAATGTCTGGGCTGTCAAGAGCCAAAGGCAAACAACACACATTGGAGCAAGACTTACTCCAACAGCAATACAAGGAACAGAACTCAGGCCTCATATCTCAATTATGCAAGGTTGGGTTAAATGACCACCTCATTGACATGATAGACCTGTTCAATGAGTTGATCAATCAAGTTTTCAATGAGCTTGTTGAGATTATACAAAACAAAAACATGCACATCAGCATCCTTGAAGGATGCCTCTGCTGCCTCAACAGTACACTCTCTACTGTACAGCAATCAAGAGAGTATGAGCTCAAGGCTGCAATTTGTGCATCAAAAAAGAGGACCCTATCTGGTTCTCTAACACCTCCTGGTGGAGCCACCCTGGCTCCACTACAACAGCAACAACAACCTGTGTCAAGCTCATCAGCTCAACCAAAATCATATGCTTCAGCTGTGAGTAATGCAATGACTTGCACATCCTCTACATCTTCCAAAGCAAGCACTGGCAGTGCTCACTCATCATCTTCATTCTCAAAGGCAGGTATACAAACCAAGCTACCACCTGTCACATCCAAGAAGGCAAGTGCTCCCAGCACTCGCCTGACTGCAACCTCCTCTAAGACTAGTGCACCTAGCACTAGTCAAGAACCAACACCTGTCAAAAAGTTGTCCAAGCAAAGGCAACAGGATTCACCCATCAGGATGACTGATGAGACAGTCACCCAAGAACTGGATGTCACACTCATCTATGACAACATCCTGATGGATGACACCCTGCTCCCACCAATAACTGCTTCTGAGCAGTTGTTGCATATTGAAGAACTACCATTGGGACCTGGGATCCCAGGTCCCACCTCTCCCACATGCAACTACAGACCACTCATTCTGGTCTGTCTCCCCACCAAACTTGAGGACACTCCTCAAGTTGTCCCTGATTACCTCACACCTGAGGACATGACCCCCATGTCCTCCAGTGAGGAGGAAGACATGGCCAAAGACTTCAAACCCAAGAAGGGTAAGAAGAAGGCCCCTCAATTGTTGACCTCTAGGTCAACATCTCAATCAATCATCCACAATCTGCCAGGTCATAATGGCATTATTCTGTCCATGTGGGGACTATGGCAACACAGCCAAGTCCATAGTTGCAAATGTGACAACAGCATGCAGAACATGTTGTTGCAGCAAGTTTATTACTCACAATGAACCAATACCATGTTTGCCAGAGCCACTACCACCATCACTGCAATGGTGGAATACAAAGGCCAGGAGTTCAAAATCCCAGCCACCCATCCAGTCTATAAGGCAGCCCATCACAGACTGCCTATGACCCCCCACAAAGTAGAGAAGCTGATCAAGCTTCTCAATAATTATCACACCAAAACTGAGCATCAAGCTGAGGCACACCACCTCCTGACTGAGCTCTACAAAATAGCTCAGTGCATGGAGGAGGAGCACTATGATGATGCAATGATCTTCCTGTTGTGCCATAGTGGCTTCCATCCAGACACACACCTGTCTGGAATAACCACTGAGATAAGGGAAGAGCACCAACTGTTGCAAGCATATGAACAAGCTTGTGTCTCAAATCCCAAAAACTGGACCCAGGGCATGGGTTTCACCCAGCCCATGGGAGCTGGCCTTTTCAATATTGACCATCTTGGTTGATATCTTCTTACCCATAGCTGCCTGGGGTCCAACAACCCTGTCAACAGTATCTTGTTCGAGCATAGATGGCTCATACATCATTGAACCACTTTTGGGTACAGCCTAGCTCACTTCTTTGGGCCACCCAAGTGTGGTCCTAATTGTGCCAGCCAGGTGAGATTCACCCAGCTCTTGGCTGTCCTAGTTGCATCACTGTGACTTTATAGAGAATATATTGAGCATTGGAACACTTGACATCCTGAATGCCCCTTTGTCCCACAACTGGGACTAACATGTTATTTCTGATCACTTGACATTGATGATAGTCAAGTGCCAAATATGAACCTCAACACTGTCACTGAGGTCCTCATCCACAACAGAGTTGACCCATCCTGGGTTGACCATGCTTACCTCTTCAGGATCCATTACTTGGATCAATCCTATACTGGTGAACTTAGTTACCAGTCCATGTATCATGACTGGGATGATGAATGCATCCATCATCTTGACCTATATGGACCACCTCCAGCCATCAAGAGATGGGATGGATGGTTCTACCCCAATGACCATGACCTTCTCAGGTCATACTTCTTCAAACAATGAGAATTCCTTCACACAGGGAAGGAAATGCAAGATGACCCTGGCTAGCTAAAGGCTGGGGGCCCACTCACTTCTGCCTCCTAAGCAAGCAGGAGTACCCTCCACACCTGCTCAAGCCCCAACCATGCCTGCAGTTGATGGGCCCAGCAAATTGACTCTGCCCATTGCATCCAGTGAGGCTCAGGTCGAGGATCACCCCTCAACTGAAGCCTGACCAATGGAGGTTGATTGTCCCTCCATTCTTCATCCTGAAAGTGAGTCATCACCCACTGACACATCTGACAACAATATTGTGTTGTCAAACAGCTCCACACCCAGGGCTGGGGAAATTTCATTGCCCCCTACCTAATTTTCTATCAATGACAGGGGAGCAACCTAGTTGCTCTGCCATGTAACTATCCTCATCAAGTCTCATGACTTGATTCCACTCATATCCTCTCCCAGGCCTCACCACCTGGCCCCTGTCATGGTCAAGTCTCATGACTTGACTCCCTGCACACCTGGCTGAGGGGCTTTACCCCTTCAGCCTCACCACTTATTAAAACTGTATCTGAGTGACCTAGTTGTCTCAGCCATATACCCTATACCCTGAAACTGAGCATCTCATTCATCTTGGACCTATACCCTATCATACATGACTATTTATTAATCCTCTCCTCTCTCATACCAAGAGACTGTAAACAGTCTGGAGGGGGGGTGTGTAAGGGCACACCCTTACACTTAATTCAAAAATCAAGTAACCCATGTCACTGTATTATATTTTGATACCATTCTTGTTTACCCATCACTCCATTATATATTTGTACCTACTGTTTATTAGGGCACTTCAGTTGTTGGGGACAACCAACCTTTGCTTGTGCCATGTAGTCTCCCAATATACAGGTTTGAACTATTTGGCATGAGTGTGAGGTCTCTCAACTGTAAAGCCAGAAGCTTTACATGTCTTGAGGGGTCCTCCAAGGAATACACAAGTAGCTGCTTTTTGCTCCTTGTGTTCCAACATGGTAGCTTCAATGGGTATATGTCTGTTGAACCTAATGTATTGGTTGTCTATCAGAGACAACCCATGAGTGCAGATGTCTTCATTTCACATTCATTATAGAGCAACCCAGTCACTCCACTTATCAGCACAAGGGGTTCATTTAGCTGTAGGCAATACAAAAGGGGTGCTTGAGGCCTGGAATGAGCCAGTGTTCATGGGAACACTAGTGGTAGAAGGTTGTTTGGCTTTAACATTTGATGTTAAAGCCACTGGAGATTTTCCACCAGCCATGGGTTTGCCTGATGGTGAATCCATGGTTTCAGGATTCATTGCAGGGTAGTTACTACCCTGCACCATGGTTCTTGGTGATGGTATGCCCATTGGTCCTTTCCCTTTGGGGGAAGGGATAGGAGGCAGTTGGGGAGACCAATGTGAACTTGGGTTAGTAGTCTGACCCTGAGGGTCAGGCTGCATCAGTAGAGAGTGTAGTGGTTGGGTGTATGATGCCCCAGTAGTTGGGGCATGATGTTGCAGGCAGTTTGCAAAGGTGTCATTTCCTGGGACAGTTTCACCATCTGTGATGGTGGACTCTTCAATTGTGAAGTGTGTGGTCCTAAGACTGTACCCTTGTGCATGTCAGCATTGCACACTGAGGCACTCATTATATGCTTAATCTGTTTCCCCTGGTTGCTGGGGCACATGCAAGTGTGCCACAGCTTGGGCAGTATTCAATAGTGCAGTTGGTGATAAGGGTGTGATGTGAGGTTGTGGTTGGGACATTGCCAGCAGTCCATCATTATTGTGTTGATGATGGTGCTTGTGCATGGGGTGTTGTTTGGCCCTCTCAATTGCCTTGTCAAATTTTGCATTGAGGGGATCAAAGGTGATCCCATTGTTGGTAGAGTTGAGGACATGCTCAAGGTACTGTTGAGTTGGTTGCATTTTGTAGATGTTGTGCATTGGTGTAAGGTCAGTTCATTTGACCTTTGTGGCTTGGGCCTTTTGGTAGGCCATACTTTTTTTTTTTTTTTTTTTTTTTTTTTAAATCCGAGTTTATTGCTGTCAACTACCTACTACAAGAGCAAGCATAATCTATGACAAAAGGGTGCATGATAGCAGTCCCCAATCAGAAAAAGAGAAAAGAAAAAAGGGAAACATACAAACAAAAATACAGGTGCCCCGAGCTACATGAATGAAAGGAAAGGATCAGTGAAGGCAGGCCATGGCCACGGGAGAATGAGCAGAGAGGGAAGGGGCATAGGGTGACACATTAGCCCTTACGGCCCCCAGAGGGGGCTTTCTTGGCCTCTGCGTCACATTGATAACGACCATGAATCCAGTCATGATCAAAGTGATGGCATCAGTAGGGGCACTGGTGGTCGTTGGAGGGATGGGTGCCTGAGCAGTTGGCGCACTGGGAGGAGTGAGGGCAGGGGTTGCCTGTGGGGGTGGAGGGGATGGGGGGGTTTGCCTTGGGGTTGCCTCAGCAGCACCCTGCCATGGAGCAGTGAGAGGCCTCAGAATATGGGCCCCCACAGAGAGGACACTTGGGTGCACGAGCATGGCAAGTGTCAGAAGGATGGCCCCAGTGCCAGCAACACTGACACTGGGGTGTGCTGGTATGAGTGCAAGTGCCCTTGATGAGGCAGGACACGCCATTGATCATGACACACCTGTTGATGAGGGAGGAGGCAAGGGTGCCCCATTGGGAGTCAACCAAGTCGATCCACACTGTGGCAGTATCAGACTTGGTGGAATTGCAGACAATGCACATGTGGTGCACATCAGAAGAGGGGAAGAAAGGGGAGGCCGAAGCCTCGGTCTTGACTTGGTCAGCTGATAGTGTAAAGCCATCAGCTGAGAAGAAGGGGATGTCCATGATCTTGATGAAGGATCAGGACACAGGGAGGGTAACGGAGGCACTTTTGAGCACAGAAGGAAGTGAGGCAGTGACTGTTTGGAGGTCTGCCTGGGAAGGGACACCGCCTGTCAAGAAGGCAATGACACTGGAGTGGAATTGACCAGAGTCGATGACAAGCACCAACTTGGCCTGGGTAAGTGCTTGGTTGAAGCACACGATTAGGGATTGTAAGGAGACATGAGTGCTAGTGCTGGTGTCTAGGAAGAATTGCTGCCAGGTTGGGCCCCCAGGTGGCAAAGTATGGCTTGCACTGGTTAGAGGGGGGAGGGGCCAGAGGGCCAGTCTTGATGTCATGTGAGGGAGGTCTAGGCCTGTCACATGGGGGAGCAGGGGCACATGAGGGAGGTCTGGGCCTGTCATGTGGTGTGGGAGTCTGGGCTGTGGGCTGGGGAGGTGCCAGGGCCTGGGTCAAGGGTTGGGGAGCAGGTGCTGATTGGGCGTCTGCCATTGCTGAGTCAGCTGCTCCATGGAACGGCTCATAGTGGGGATGTGGCTGCTGTGCCTGGAATAGCAGGGCAGTAATACTGTCCAGAGGGGGGGGAGGCTGACGAATAGG
>JAEUWR010000747.1:0-16426 GCA_018524895.1 Podaxis sp. C-F-101400
CTGAATATGATCCACAGAATCCAGGTTGTAACCAAGGCTCTGAGAGTTTAATGGACATGAAGTGAAGTCTGTAACATAATATTGCACACTTTCCAGCCTTTTTGGACCTGACCACAACAGCAGTGGAAATTTGTTTATGGCTAAGTGTCAGTTCACCCAAGAGTTCAGCAACCTGCCTTGGCCTGTCTGACTGGAACCAAGGTCCCAACATATCCTGGTGAGTCTGTGTGTGGTGTTCAGTAAGTATCAACTGAGTCAGACCAATATGGCACATACCCAATCTATGTCTGTAAAAGCCTCCCATGTGGTAAGCCCCTCTATTTTGAAAGATATCTTTTCAGCACAGATCCAGTCATAGAGTGGGCTCCAGCTATTCAGCATTTGTAAGACACCTGCCTTCATAAGGTGAGGGGAGACCTTCAGCTGGTATAAGTCCTTGCTTATATAGTTTAAGAGAAAATGACATGCATACCTGTCAAGCCAGCCACATAACCAGGCAAACCACTCCAGTGAATGTGGGTCCATGCACAATTTTGTACAAGCTGATTTCCTTGAGAATGTCAATTACCAGAGGTATCAGGAATGACTGTGCATAGTCACTGTCACAGAATGGTTGTGAACCATCCCATAACAGCTAAAGATGCAAAAAGAAGGTTCTCTGACATCTGTATTGAATTTCATGCTGTTTAACATGGAGGTCATCCATGTCAACCACCCAAGGCCTTGTAATAGCAAGGCTCAAGTGGTGAGGCAAAGGATGACCTTTAGTTCTGTAATCAGTGGTTGACAGTGCCAAGTTAGTAATACAAGACCATACCTGGCACATTCATCTTTTGCAGCATCTGGAAGTAACATTGTGAAATGTTGAACATAATTTCCTCCATGATAATGCTGAATTTCCCAGTAGCATGCCAGTCAAACAAGTAATCAGAGAAAGAGGCATGGAAAACCCTGATAGGTGATTTTGGAGCTTCCTCTGGGGCAGGGATGACAAGGACAGAGTACAGTTTATGGAGGGAGCTGTATGCAACATTTTGCTGGATTGACAAAATATTGCACATAATGCAGAATGAGTGTGGCTTTTCTTCCGAGTCTAATAGGCCAGGCTTTGGTAAAGCCAGGCCCAATATTCTTTTTGTTGTGCAGTAAATGGTCAGAGAGATAAGTTCAAGGATTTGGTTATACAGGATGTGAAGAGCCTTAAATGGATGTTTGCATCCCTTGGTCAATGATATCACTTTCCTTGTGATTGAAATGATCAATTCCAGTTGTGATATTGGGTCACCCACCAGAGGGTCATCAACAAAATGGATAATTGCATAGGTGAACATGAACAACCCTAATACTGCACACATAATGATGACCATGTTGCTCTCCTTTGGCATTGCATTGATGATTCTATTGCATATGGGTATTTCACCTTGATGTCCTCAAATTGACTCCTCAAATAATGCTTGATGTCTTTGCAACCAGCATTGGAATCCACAGGAATATAGCAAGTCCAAAGATACCCCTGAGTGCATTTGCACTCAAAAGCAACCTTCAAGTGGGGTTTAGGCCTACTCGTGATAATCCACAGCAGAGGTGCCATAGGATATTCTCATACAAACTCATCAACGAGCTTGATAATATCAAGTTGGGCATTTTCCATTTGGCACTCATCAAGGCCATCCAGGAAAATAGCCAGAGGGTGGGTGCATACTACCATCACTGCTTGCTGGCATGGCATACTCCTTCCCTCACCATTTCCTCCTCTGGTATTTGGAGACAGCCCCTGGCTGAAGGGTTGTGTGATGAGTGTTTTGAATTGTTTGGACCTTCCCTTTGTGAGCAGCTTTGGATTAGCTCCAAGCTGCCACTGTACATAGGCCAGATAAGATGGCTCCTTAACAGCCAGCTGATATGCAACAGTAGGCCATACTTGTGCAGGATCATCATGATGGAATGGTCTGGAGAAGAACAAGGCAGCACTGAGTTGATCTCCTGCCTTGAGCTTGGCAATGGATTGGATAACAGCTGATTTCCTGACTCCTGCAGGTCCATAGAGCCATAAAATCCTGTGCTGGGGATTCAGCTGGTGAAGCCAATTCTGAATCTTGTCAATTATCTCAACATGCATTCCAGGGTGACATTGGGGAGGAGGGTCATGTTCAGATGAGTTGAATTCTGCTCCTGGTATTGTTTTTTCTGAAAGCTGTTCCAGAGCTGCCAAGAGCAGTGGGTCAGTGAGAAGTTGGGAATAAGTCTTTGATGACTCACTTTTAGTGTGTTGAAAAGCATCATTGATGTGTATGCATTAATTTTCAACCATTATCAGGTGACTGATCATGAAGTCATGCACATCTTTGAACATTCCTTGATTGTGTTCTTCAGGAAAAGTGAACTCAACATTCCTGACCATTGTATAACATATGGAAAGAAAGCATACTTGTACTCATGGGCTCATCTGGCCATTGGGATTGGGATTCAGTGTAGTGCACCAGGCAACAGATTGTAAGTATGTAATGCTCAAAGACCAGCTGATATGTGCTCAATCCCACCTTGGATAGAGACTTGGTTGCTGTTTGTCTGTAGGATAGGTGGGTCTTGAGATGTATTATTGATGAGTATGCCTTGAGTTTTGATTGTTGGTTGATTTGTCACAGGGTTGTGTGCATTCCTGAGTGTTGCCTGATTATGTCCTCTAGGGAAAATGAGTTCAGCATTTTTAACCAGGGTGTGAAATATGCAGAGATAGCACACTTGTAAGCTTATCCATCCATTGAGATTGGGACTCAGTGTTGGGTACTAAGCAACAGACTATAAGTCATATTCCAAAGCTGAATGGTGAACACTTGAGCCTACCTTCAATAGAGGCTTGGCTGCTATTTGCCTGCAGGGTAAATAGTTCCTGAGGTACACTCTCCATCAGGGAAAACCACTTTTCTTTATTCAACTCAATCCCCTTGCTTGGCAAGGGTTTCTTGCATAATTCCATCAATCTGTCTCATTGCATACATATGTACAAACAACTTGTTATCTTATCTCTTTGCCCAAAGTCTGAAGCATATAGTTCATAGTCTGACAATGTCCAAACAAATGCCAGCTCTGAATTTTTGTTGTTCTGAATGTGAATGAACTGGATGAATTTTTGAAGGAAAAAGGAAAAGAATTAATCAACAACACAACACAGTCTTCCCTTTTTTGTCAATCTTTGCCAATGCAAAATCAATTGTACTGCAACCCATCCCCCCTGGCAACCCATTCTACTGTGGTTCACAGTGTATAGTTCCTTTTCCCTGCTTTGCTAGGATCTGCCTGCAATCATTTTCTGTTTCATTATCCAGCAATTTGAGTCTTTTGTCTTCTTCTGTTAATTCTTCATTATGTGGACCTGCAAAACTTTTATCACTGAAGTTTCTAAGCAAGCAAATTGTTTCTCTTCCCAAACTGTGTGATAGGGCAACATAGAGGTTGAAGAGATTCAAGGTGCCTGTGGGTGGTGGTGCTAGAACTCAGTAGTCAGCACTTCATTGGTTTTCTTGAGTAAGTGGACATACCTACAGTTGACTCTGTCTTAACCTATAGCACTTTGTCAGGGGTCTGAGCTGTGGGTTATGATAAGGTATGGGTTGTAAGAGAGATCCATAATTTGGTCAAAAAATATTGATATTTTAAGGTAGAATATACTATTAAGTCTCATACTGTGTAGACTGCTGAGCTATTAAAGACTCTTTGGGGCAAAATAGTTTTCAATATGGGTGTCCTTCAGTGTTGCTACCTGCTCCAACCAAACAGTCTGGTTCAACAACACCAATTGCTGTTCCATCTGGTGAGAAAATGAGTGGTTCATTGTTGCTAGGTACCTGTTGAGAGTTGCAGATGCTTGGAGAATGTCTTCTGTGTGTGGCAGAGGTGGCACAGATGCACCTTCATCATCATTGTCATCATCATAACCAGTGATCTTGCACATCTCTTGTGCACCATGCAATTTCATGACAGCCTTGAAGATGGCTTCTTCTGTTGCTTCATCTATTGTGCAATCCTCATCAGGAGGATTGAGCAGGTATTCAATTTCCATACAATTTGCCTCCTGCAATACACCAGTTGCTTCCAAGTTGCCCAAGGTGGCTTCAAGTTGATGTTTGAACAAGCAAAGCAGGCATCATGGTGTGTGAAACTTGTCTAAGGAGTTACTCTCAGCACCTCCAATAGACCAGTCCACACACTGTATTGAGTTCAGTACATAATATTATGCTAATATTACTCTACAAACTGGAATGAATACTGTAAATAGTCACCAGTGCTATGGGTTTTCACCTGCATGGACCTATGGGTTATGGGATGTCATGGAGTTATGGGTTATGGGTTGAAAACTCCTGTATACCAACTTTGTCCTGGGGATTTCCTATGGATTATGATGGGTTATGGGTTATCACAGGTATGCTTATGACAGAGTCAACTGTATATCTACAATGATATGTGACAGTGTTTGGCCTTGTGATTGATAGTCTGTAAAGGTATAGGCTGCTGTGATAGGATATTGTCACCATTCTACTGTTTTCCACAATTTGCAGCCATCTCAGTGAATGTTGATCTTGTACATTGTTGAAATCAGTTCAATGGGTATTGCTCCTTCAGCAAGTTGGCTTATTTTCCCCATTCATGTCTGATCCAGCTTGATGAGAATGTATAAAGGGAGATATTCCAGCTTCACCATTGATTTGCCATCATGGCTGGATTCATCAGGATGGAGTATAATGCTTTTGATGACTCCTTGTGTGCCATTGGTGAGGTCCAGACATGTATCAAGGTTGCTAGTCATCATAACATCCATGCCAACAGCTATCTCCAACTTTAATAGCAGTATTTTAGCATTGTTCTTCTTCTTATGTTTTCTGACATGCTGTTTTTCAAATATGAAGTGCTCTTTCAATGTCATTAACCTTCCTTCCATTTTGTCTTCCACCTGGCAGATATATAATTTTGTCCCTGCTTCCTTGTACATCTTTCAAAGTGCAGCTTTGTTCCAGTGCTTCCAAATACTGTAGCAAGGTGTTATTAAACATGCACAGTTCCAAGGTGGGTCATTGAAGCTGACATCCATTTTGGGGCTTTGTCTGGTAATCAGGTTTTGAAGCATTGACAGGTTGCCTGCTGTCACTTCTCCATTTTAAAGATGGTACAGAAAACATAGCCATTCTTGGTCAGTGACCTTCTTCTGTTGTTGAAGAATAATGGCTGTTGTAAATTCTTTGTAAATTTGGCAGCCAATTTTGGTGTCCACATTGTCATGCACTGGGTCTTCAGGATAGAATAGCAATTGGTGAATTGCTTTTGCTACCAGATAGAACTAATAAAAATCTCCACAGATAATGACATTGACTCCCCCAAATAACCAGCCATCCTCATATCCATTCCCTCCCTGCTTTCCAATGCTAATATTGTGGGATAAAAGGGCTAAGAAATCCTTGGAAATCATGGAACACTTGTCAATGATAAGGTACCTGTAAGTTTTCCAAAATCCCTGAAGTTTTTCTTTCATGCCATTGGATAGGCAAGTTTTTTTGTGCTTATGACCCTGCCCTAACTCTGAATGATGTGCAATGTCTTGCCACTGATCAAGGATGCTGCAACTTCTGTATATGCTGATTTAATAAGAAAGCCACTTACTCTGAGTTGTCTGAAAGCTGAAGTGATTATTTGAATGACATGGGATTTCCCTGTTCCTCCTTCTCCATGCAAGATCATCCTTAGTGGTTCCACCTTCTCCCCTGATAGTGTCATTTTCAGGTGACTGATGATAATGTTATATACTTGGTGCTGTTCTTTGTTCAGTTCTTCTACAGATGCATCCACCATTGGTGGCTCAATGTCTTGAGCACCAGTATACTGAACTGAAGGTTCTGATAATGGCATACCAATTTCTAGGCAGCTGACAGATCCTATGCTAGAGGATGAAGATGGCCCTCCATTCTCTAGGGCCAGTATGCAATGGTTTGAAATATGCTCACCCAGCTCTGCTTGCTACTGTGCAATGTGAGCTATGTCATCTCCAGTCACTATAATACCACTATGGCAGCAATCTATTGGCCAGCTTTCCATTCCATCATCAGGAAGTATTTGAAGATATCATGTGATCTGGATAGCCATGGCTGCATACTGGTTTTTCTTTGCTGGTGTTTGAGAATCAACCAACAAAGCTAACTGTTATGAATTGTATGCTAAACAATTCAAATTATGTTTTCTTTTATCTTTCATTTTCTTTTATCTTTGTTTATACTTGTATCTTTTAAAAGCCATTGTTTTCTGATTTGTTTCAGAGTCTCAAACATTAGTTTAGATAAAAATAGTTGATCTATTTTTATATAAACTTTGAAGTCATATAATATTATCAGATTGATAAGCTTTCTTCTCTTCTTAAAAAAAAGTCCTTTAGAGTTAAAAAACTTTTTCATTAAGTCATCTTCTATCTATTCTTAGTATAGATTGACTTCTTTCTGGTCCCAAGTTGATCTCTGAGTTGAGTTTCAGTACTTGAAGAAGCTTCATTAATTAGAAGTTCTTCTCATGATGTCTCACAGTAGATATACTTAGATACATTGTCCATAGGTATATAAGCCATTGACACTAACAAGTAGAAAGCATTGTTTCTACTTGGTTAGGTGGAGACTCAAATAGAAGTCTTTATCAACTCAAAGTGATATGAATTATAAGTTCTCTTTAATCTCTATCACTCTCTAAGTTGTTAGGTCTTCTATTGAGGTTACAGACATATTGCACAACTACAGAAAGGTTACTATGGAATGCTTTGACCTTGTTGTGTAAGGCCAGTGTTTCAAGGTAGCTAATTCATTAGTATACAAGAAGTCTCCTTTGATACAATCTTCAGATACATATTGGACCTCTTTATGGACTGAAGTGGCCTCACTATAACATTAAGTAGAAACAATCTTTCTCTGTAGTATGGAGTCATTACCTTGTCTTGGCTGCTCAGCATTGAATGCTGAAAGGAGCCCTACTTGAACAGCTAGTAGATAGCTTTGGGTCCATACTTTCTGAAGCTAGACATTAGAAAAAGAATAGGCACACATTGCCAGCTAGTGCAGATTAGCTGAGGGTTGAGTCCCACAACCTGAAGGAATTTACTTGATCACACTTTGACATGAAAGTAATATTTGACAAGTGAATGATCACACTCATGATAAAGAAGTAATTAGGCTTGACAGTGCTATAACTGTTGGGAACATGTGCCTCACATGCAGATAGAGAGCAGACTTTCAAGAGGTACCACTAAGAGTAGGTATTACTATAGATACTCAGTGATTAAAAGGGAAGAAAGTCTAGGTACTGTAGATTATCTTTGTGTCATGAGATGCATAAATAGGAAAGTCATAAAGCCTAAGATAGGCAGACTATAAAGGTGAAATCTTTCAAGAAACTAATTTTAAGAACATCTGAACTGGATAATTCAAGATTGCAAATCCAGTCAGATTTGACAGCCCAACCCAAGAAGCAGTATTTAAAACAGAAGGAGGAGAGTGGCATTATACAGATAATAGAGGAAGATCCCAAAGAATTGAAAACCAATAAAAGGTTAACATCCAATACAATACCTATCTTAAAAGCAACCCAAGCTTCTATAAAAAAATCAAGGATAGACTTGATCCCATCTTTGAAAGTGCCCAAAGAAGAGACTACCAAGAAAGAACCCCAAACTTACAACCAACAACAGATGAACTCAGAGAAAGAAAGGAATTTAATGCACTACAGTTGATTTCAAGACAACCAAGTATTGAAGAAGTCACAGAAGAACTCTCAAGTCTTGCACTCTCATCTGAAGAGAAAAAAAAAGAATAAGAACTTGCATCAAGTCTATTCCAAACAGCAACTTCTAGCTATTCAGGAGCAGCTTCACAATCAATACTATCATCTTTTGGCCAATTCTTTACCAGTAGTTCAACAACTCTACCATACACAACAAATCCAAAACTAATTAGAGGAACTAACAGACCAACTTCATCAAATCCATTTCAAAGAGGAAGAAGCTAATCAAGAGGATCAGGAAGTAATCCAGGAAGCCCTTTACCTTCACAAACTAGAACAGCTATAATGTCTACAAACTTCAAGTATCTAAAGCCAACCAGATTCTATCAAGACCCATCTCAGTATAGAAGTTGGAAATCCCTTGTTAAACTCTACTTTACAAGTTATGGAGTCACAGATCATGCCTCCAAAATCAACTATGTCCTTGCTTTACTCAATGGAGCAGCATCAGCATAGAGAGAAGATTATATTCTAATGCATGCAAGAGACACAACTCAAAGAACTTGGGATCAATTTGAAGCAGACCTCAACCAATCCTTTACACCAGTCCAATGGACATTTGAGGCAGAACAAGCACTTAAATACCTCAAGCAACATGACAGATATATTGAGGAATATATTTCAGAATTCTCAGTCCTTACATTACAAGTAGGACTCACTGATAGTGTGGCCCTTTGGACATGCTTTGCATGGAGACTTGATGCCCTTTTCAGACATGAAGCACTTAGAGGAACCATAGGAACAATTGAACAATGGAAGAACTCAGCAAAAAACACCTACAGAATTATTCAAGAACAGCAAAAATATAGAGCAACCATCAATGGAAGAATTTCCTATCTGAAGAAAGAACAAAGGAGAGGAAAAAGCTATAGACCCCAGCCTAGATATCAAAACATCTAATCTCAACCTATATTACCTCAATACAGAAGATCCAAATGAGATATGGACATTGATCATCTTACCAACTACATCAACAAGCTTGAATTCTCTGACAATGGGAATGAATCAGATTTTGATGAAGAAGAAGAAGACAATAAAAGAAAAGACATACAAATTATACAATCTTCCAAATCAAGAACTTCTCAAAACATCTGAAAGATAAGCAATACCTCATCATACCTTATTAACAATGTTCTCACTAACAAGTAATGAACAGCTCTCAAGAATGGAGAATGTTTCTTCTGTAAGAAGAAGGGATATTTCTATAGACAATGCCCAGCTAGAAAGGCCTACATTGGCAAGGCTAAGTGAAGTAATCCTCTATCCAAAGGACATTCATCAAAAGAAAGAAAAGACAAGTCAATCCAAATGCTATAGTCTACAATATTAAAGACAGGATAGAAGATGATCAAGTAGATGAATTTTCCAATGATGGAAATTTTTAAGTACTTTGGAAGATTGAATAAATATTGTCAATCTTTAATCTTCTAAAGGAAGATACTTCTTAGTCCCTACAGAAATACTAACTTCCAACAGTACTTATGAAACTAACACATTATTAGATTCAGAAGCAAGTGATCAATTTATTAGTCCAAATTTAATATAAGAACTAAATTTACCAACTAAACCCCTTAAAAAGAAACAAGAAATTTATAATGCTAATAGATGAAAGAACTCAGAAACAGCATGTACCCATTATGCTATTCTTACAATCAAGATAAATGGCAAAACCATGCAGATCAAACTAAAAATAGTTAGACTAGGATCAAAACTACTATTTTTAGAAATCATATAGTTACAAAAATACAGTCCTGACATTGACTGGGAAAAGGCAACTTTAAAATGGAGAGACAAAGATTCCCATGCAATACAACTCATGGAATTCATTTCAAAACAGTTCATCAACAACATCAACTTCAATGAATATATTGATTTAGAATTCTCAGAATCAGAAGTTGATGAAGAAGAAATCAACATAAAACATAATACTTCTCAAGACCTTTATAACAAGACAGAGACCAAAAAGAAGGAATCTGACCCTTTAAAAGTAGTACCAAAGAAATTTCATAAATTTCTTAAAGTATTCAGCAAAACAGAATCAGAGAAAATGCTACCAAGACAACCTTGGGACTATAAAATTGAAACAGATGAAGAATTCATTCCAAAACAAATGCCAATCTATCATCTTACTCCAAAGAAATGAATCAAACTCAACAAGTTCATATCAAAAAATTTATGAAAGAGATACATGTGTAAATCACAATCACCAATAGCCTCATCCTTCTTCTTTGTAGGAAAGAAGGGAGGAGATTTATACCCTTGCCAAGATTATCAATATCTTAATCAACATATGATTAAAAATGCTCACTCCATACCAAATATCTCAAGAATTATGGATAAACTCAAAGATGCAAAATACTTTACAAAGTTAGGTGTACACCTTGGATATAATAATGTCCAAATTTGAGAAGGAGATGAATGGAAAGCAGCATTCTGAACTCCTAATAGATTATATGAACCTACAGTCATGTTCTTTGGCATGACTAACTCCCCAGCAACATTTCAATCCATGGTGGATCATCTATTTCAAAAACCCCTTGAAAAAGGAGAAACCATCATATATATGGACAACATTCTCATACCCACTAAAACAATCAAAGAGCTTGACAGATACACTATCAAAGTTCTTAAAATACTCCAAGATAATGAACTCTATCTTAAAACTGAGAAATGTGAATTTGAAACACAATACTTAGAATACCTCAGAGTAATAATTAAGCCTGATTCCATTGAAATGGATCCAATCAAGCTTAAAGGAATTGAAGAATAGCCAATTCCTAAAACCACAAAAAATGTTTGACAATTCATTGGATTCTGTAACTTCTACAGAAAATTTATCAAGAACTATGCCACAATAGCACAACCATTACATGCTCTCATGTGCAAAACAAAGAAATTCCAATAGAACCCAGAAGCTCAGAAAGCATTTGAACTTCTGAAAGAACAATTTCTTAAATGTCTTATTTTGTTAATGGTAGACAAAAGTCAACCATTTGAAATAGAATGTGATTCTTCAGCATATGCTATTAGAGCAGTTCTCTTACAAAGAGATACAAATGGAGATAAATATCCTGTAACATGCTTCTCTAAAGCCCTATGTCCTACAGAATGAAACTATCACACTTCAGACCAAGAATTCCTTGCTATTATAGAAGCACTCAAGGAATGGAGACATTATTTAGAAGGTTCTCCACACTAAATAATCATATAGTCAGATCATGAGAACCTAGTTAGGTGGAGAGAACTACAACAACTTAGTCATTGCCAAGCCAGATAGATGCTATATATGACAAAGTATGACAAAGTTTAATTATGTCATCAAACATCTACCAGGATCTCAAAATGTATTGGCTGATGCACTTAGCCAAAGACCCAATCTTGTATCTGAAGGAGTGGACAATGAAAACCTTATTGCCATCCCATCAGAAAAATTTATTAATTTTATTTTCAAGGACTTCAAAACAGAGATCATCAAAAAGAAGTCAAAAATAAACATTACAGATCAATATACTGAAGACAATCAAGACTTTATCAAATTCCAAAATAGAATTGTAATTCCTGATGATTCTGAACTCAAACACAAAATTTTACAATTTGCACATGACCACCCAACTTCTGGAAATCTAGGAATATGAGATATATTACAGAAACTTCAAAAAGAAGTTTATTGGCCAGGAATGAACACATATGTTCCCAACTATGTAAAAGGATGTACTACATGTCAACAATGCAAAATTAACTGACATCCAACTAAACTACCCTTACAACCCATAAAAGGACCTACTTCTACATGCCCATTTAGTTAAATCTCAATGGATCTAATCACAGATTTACTTCCTGATGATGGCTTTGATGCTATTTTGTCCATAGTGGACCATGGACTTATGAAAGGGATTATACTAACAGCATGTTGGAAGACTGCCACTTCTGATGATATTGCTGAAATCCTTATTGAAAAAGTCTTTTCCAAATATGGAATACCTTAAAAAGTCATATCAGATTGTGACCCTAGATTTACAGCCAAATCTATGCAAGAATTCTATAAGAAACTAAATACAGAACTAGCAATGCCAACTACTTATTATCCACAAACTGATGGAACAATGGAATGATATAATCAAGAAATAGAATTCTACCTTGCTGTCTATACTTCCAAGAATCCAAATACATGGTGAAGAGCACTTCCCATGACTGAATTTGTTCACAATACTAAACTGCATACTGGAAGAACAAATACCCCCTATGAATTAATCTTAGACTACAACCCTAAGGTATTCATAAATGATGAAGAAGAATCTAAAGTACCTTCAATCAATGAAAAGATTCTATCTTTAGAACAAATAAGAGAAGCAGCACTTGAAGCATATGAATGTACTCAACAGACTATGTGTTAGGATGGTCCTTATCACTAGTCACCTATGCTTAAGCTAGGGGGTAGCTATCTCACTAGATGGTTCACAGAGGCACTAGGATCTAGCAAGAAGGATATCAATAAGAGGGTGGCAAGGTAAGTGTCCAGTTAAGCACATATTTTTCTTTCTTTTTTTTTTTTAATTTGAGTTTATTATCACAAATATTATCTACTACAAGTAGACACTATTTATGACAAATGGGTGCACAATAGCAGTCCCAATACAAAACTAGAGAGAAAAAGAAAAAGAGATATAGATAGAAACTAAAGGAGAAAAAGAGAGAAGGAGCAGAGAGTTACCTATAAGACAAGAAAGAGAAAGAGGGTGAAAACTAACTTAATCAGATGAGAGGGGAGAGTAGTTGAAAGTTATTCAAAATAGAAGGAGGGTAGGGAGTGGGGGAGCTAGCTATGAAGCAAGTGAAATGGAAAAGTCCTTCAGTGAATGTCTGGAACTCCATTTAATGCAAGTCATTGTCTTCATGTGAGGCAGTGTGTGGCAAACTCTTCTTGTATGAGGGGTCCTTGCTTCTAGTCAGCAAATGAAAATGCCATCAGATTTCTTTCTAAGAAATTAATGATCCAATGGAAACCAGAGCAGTCTTTGATTGGGTAATAGAATTTTGGGCAATCTGTGAGTATATGATTGCACATCTCAAGTGCTTTGCTATATGGACAAGAGGTGATGTAGCACCCTGGGAAGAAGCACTGTCTAAAAGCACCAATGGGCACATGATTGGTGACACATTGAGTAAAGTGTGTGCATAGTTGAGAGTTTTTACCCAAGGGGGATTTAAGCTAAGTACTACCATTGGTATATTTGGGCTTGAGGCATTGAGGAGGGTTGGCTGTGTTGACAACTGGGAGCCAAGAATGTCCATGATATGAGGCATTGTTCATTAGAGTCTTCCAAAGTGAAAGACACTTGGATATATAGTGGTTTTGAACAAAGCTGAGGGATATGCAGACTGGCTGGCATCAATTGTTGGGGATATGCAGCAACTTGGTGAGTATATGGGCCTAGTGATGGACTGACTATTGGGCAGATGACAGGATTGACCAGAAATGGATGTGATTGGAGGAGGAAGAAGAGAGCCACTGTTTGAGAAGGGGAGCAACTGTGATAGAGTCCTGGTGAGCACTGTGAGGACCATAAGAAAAAAGTTTTTTAGTGCAAGCTATAGAGTCCATGAAAACTACAATAGAGGAGACATTGCAAGAGGAAGTGAGAGAGATGGAAGAAAATAGTCTGAGGTGGAGAGCATATGATTCAGCATCAGAAGATAGTACTTTCTCACAGGAGTGGACAGAAGAGGAAGGAATGTCTGAGGAAGAGGAGTCTTTTTTTTTTTTTTTTTAAATCAACATTTATTGCCGCAAATATTTCTACCTATGACAAAAGGGGGTGTGATAGCAGTCCTGTCAATTTATAGAGAAAAGGAAAAAGAAGAAAAGAAAACAGGTGCCCTGGTCAACATGAATGAAAAAGTTCAAAGTAAGTCACATATGTATGGAAACAGAAAGAGTCCATAACAAAAAAGTGACATGCCCACTACAATTGTATACTAACCCTTACAGCCACTGCCTCAAGAGGCAGCAACATTCTTGGCTGCAGCAGCATTGGTGTCATGTTGGTAGTGTCCACAAATCCAGTCACAGTTGAAGCAATGGTGCCAGTATGGGCACTGGCAGCTGTTAGAGGGATGGGCACCTGAACAGTTGGTGCACTGAGGGGAATGAGGGCAGGGATTGCCTGCAGGAGTGGGAGGGATGGGGGGTGAAGCCTTGGGGTTGCCTCAGCAGCATCTGGCCATAGAGTGGTGTGAGGCCTTGGAGTGAGGTCCTGCACAGAGGGGACACTTGGGCACACAAGTATGGCAAGCATCAGAAGGATGGCCCCAGTGCCAGCAACACTGATGCTGAGGTGTACTAGTGTGGGTGCAAGCACCCTTGATGAGGCAGGACATGCCATTTATCATGATGCACCTGTTGATGAGGGAAGAGGCAAGAGTGCCTCATTGGGAGTTGACCAAAGTTGATCCACACAGTAGCAGTATCAGACTTGGCAGAATTATGGACTATGTGCATGTGGTGCATGTTGGAGGTAGGGAAGAAGGGAGAGACTGAAGTCTCAGTCTTGACCTGGTCAACTGATAGCATGAAACCATTGGTTGAGAAGAAAGGAATGTCCACAATCTTGATAACAGATCAGGACACGGGGAGGGTAATGGAAGCACTTTTGAGCACAAAGGGAAGCAAGGTGGAGACTGTTTGGAGGTCCACCTGGGAGGGGACACTGCCTGTTGAGAAGGTGATGATGCCAGAGTGGAAGTGACCAGAGTCAACAACAAGTGCTGACTTGGCCCAGGTAAGCACTTGATTGAAGCATATGATGAGTGATTGTAAGGAGATGCAGGCACTAGCTAGGTCACTAGCACTGGCATCTAAAAAGAATTGCCACTGGGTTGGACCTTGGGTGGCAAAGTATGGCTTATACTGCATGGAGGGAGGAGGGGCTGGAGGGCCAGTCTTAACATCACATGAGGGAGGTCTGGGCCTGTTGCATGGGGGAGTGGGAACACATGAGGGAGGTCTAGGCCTGTCACATGGGGCAGGAGTCTGGACTGAGGGCTGGGAAGGCACCTGGGCCTGGGCAGAGGGTTGGGGAGCAGGTGCTGGTTGGGCATCTGCCATTGCTGAGTCAGCCATTCCATGGGACAGTACATGGGAGGGGGTGAGGCTGCTACACCTGGAATAATAGGGCAGTAATACTGCCTGGAGGAGGGGGAGTCCGACAGATGGGGGGATTGTGGTTGGTGAACATGTTCTTGGACTCCAATGCAGCAATGAAGTCACAGAGAACAGTGAATAGATGAGGACCTGGAGGAACAATCTCCTCCTCATTGACAATTGTGTATGTGATTCCTGAGAGAACCAATGCCATTGTTTCTTGTTCTTCTTCCTTATCCTGGACCTCAGAGGGGGCAGGAGAGGAAGGAAGATTGGAGGGAGCAGCCTTGGGAGTAGTCTGCTGGGGGGGGGGGGGAGGGAGAGGAGGATGGAATGTCAAGCTCCATGTCAAAAGAAGCCAAGCTCTGGAGTATCCCAGTAGCAGTGGCAGGAGAAGGGGTAAAAGGAGATGGAGTGGAAGGGCCTGTCAGTTTCTTCAACTCATAGACTATGAATTGCTTTTTGACTTTGTTGCAAATTCATATAAGGCCTTGGGATGATTGAATCATATTGTCCAAGGTGATATTGTCACCTGTAGGGGTTTTGCACATAATACCAATACTGTGCTCTTGATGTGCTCAGTGCTGGGGGGTCTCTGGGACCTCCTGGAAGGATTCAGGAGTGTAACTGGGTGTATTCACTTTTCTACAATGACCCATGGTGCTACATATAACTGACCACTGAGAGGATGGTGGTGGTTACTGGAAAAGGAAGGTGTGAGGAAGAGGAGTCAAAAACAAGAAATGAAGATGTAGCTGAGAGAGAACTATCAACAGGAACAGAAGTGTCTATAGCAACAACTAGAGAAACAGGAGAAGAAAAAGATAAGTCTCAGGCACAAGAAGCATTAGCAATGTGAATGACCATTGCACTATCTTTCAATGGGTCAGGACATTCAATGAATTTAATTTGTGTCTCAAACAAGTCCAGCAAGCACTGTCCAGGTTTAGCACTAAGACCTGTCTATGGAGCCCTTTGCAGGTAACCCCTACCCCTTTGGGTGACATGGAATCAACTCAAGCCAAAACTTGACTATTTTAACTGTATCAGGCTAACTGGTATAGGATTTAGTCCTCTTGAGCCAAGAGAGCATTCTCTGACATCCCTTGCTATGGCCCATAGCTTAATCCAGGCACTACCCTGGGGCCACTTTCCATTACCCAGCAGCTGGTTCAGTTATGCCATCAAGGCCTGGATTCCTGTGCTTAACTGTCTGGGCTCTACACCCTGCATGTGCTGCTACTGGATTGGTTCCCAAAGTCACCCCAGAGATACTTGACATAGGGTCATTGGCCAGCTAACCACTGACACCCTTGATCCAGAGATTGGGTTATACCTACTAACTACTGGAACTATGCTGAAGCAAGGTAGTAGGGAGTATCCTGTTCTGGCTGGCTTTTTTCAGCATGCTTCCAGATTGGACTGTTTTTTCCCCAAAATCCCCCTCTTATAATGCCCTATTTCCAGTAATGGCCTGAG
>JAEUWR010000745.1:0-17518 GCA_018524895.1 Podaxis sp. C-F-101400
AGGTGGTAGGCGTGAAACTTGGTGTCCACCAATATACTTTTGCACTTCAAAGGTGCATTTCGTCATTTCCTTCAACAATAACCCTCAGTTGAAGTGTCACTGCTCTGAATCTTGATGTTGGTGGGTCAGACCGTAGCCAAACAAAGCCAAGCCAGGAAGTGTTCTGAACGGGACGTTTAAACGGCTTGACTAAGCCTGACTAAGCCTGACTAAGCCCGACTGATGCTGACTAAAACTTAATGTCCGCCTCGTTACAGAGAACCAAGAACCAGAACCAAAGCCAACTTTGAACGTGGCTATACATAGATAGACACCTTAGCAGCCTACTACAACCATCCCATGTGTCTCGGGTGTTTGAATCCGAAATACATGCGACCTCGCCACTGGGGTTCGTCACTTGCGCCCACTCCGCTGGAGCCCGTTTCGGAACCACCCCCTTCCATACGTACGTCCGTTGTGCCCACTCCGCTGGAGCCCATTTCGCAGCAACCCCCTCCCATACCTATGCCGTCCGTTCCACCTGCCCGATCCCAGATACCTCCCATCCCGCAAGGTTTACCGTCTCAGGCTGATGCGACCTTTGCGGCATGTCCGAAGTGAGTTCGTAACACGCGAGAAAACGATCACAGCCCAATGTTGACATGTGTATCAGGTTTCGCATCGTTCTCATAGGAAATGTTGAGCGTTCTGATTCCATTCCTCTCCCAACACAACTCACGTGCTCTAGTCTGGCGTAGGGAAGTCTTCGCTCGTCCGAAACGTTTTCAACATGGATCCCGAGAAGGTTCGTATTAGCTTGTGACCTCTATCGGAAGTTGAGTGAGAACTATAGATGACTACAGCTTGATATCGCCCATGGAGACGCCAACATTGAGCACGAATACACGTCACCCGAGAACCCTCGCTTCATCCTGCACGACAGCAAGGGTTTTGAAGCAGGCTCTAACGTCAACTGGGGGACGGTGGAAAAATTCTTCAAAGACCGTCATGCAAAGGAGCTTCCGGAAAGGATTCACGCCATATGGTGAGGCTGATTTGTTCTACATTGAGGTGGTTGCTCATTCCTTGTTCACACGGGTAGGTTCTGTGTCGAGACACCGCAAACCGGGATAAGATTACTAGAAAGGGGTGACGAGAAGCTACTAGCACTGGCCCGAGAACGTGAGAGTAGCAGCTTCGTTGCTTGGCTGAAGGCTTATCGTTCGTGTAGTCAACATTATCATCGTTGCGGTCTTCACCAAGTACGATCTACTCGTCCAACAGTTTCGTGTGGAAGGCATGTCAGAGAAGGAAGCCAACAGCAAAGCATCGGAATCCTTCCAGAATTGGACCAAGGAGTTTAAGGAGTCGCAGATACGCTGTGTGAGGATATCGAACAATGGCTCTGGTGCACATGGTTCGGCGTTTTTCGCTTCTTCAGTCACTCCCTATCAACGCCAGCTTTATCTCAGAGACGTTACGCGACCTAACAACTGTTACACGGGAGAAGCTACGTGAAGTTGAAGATGAACTGTTGGCTCCTTGGATCGCGGCTCAACATGTCGACGCTCGTCAGAAGGTCGACCTCACTATCAGGTATGTTCCAGCCTCTTCCACTATTACGGAACACGTGCTCATCTAGTATTATCAGCGAAGGGTTCAAGAGTAGCTCTATTCCATTCCACATTCAAACGATGAGCTCACGACCTGACATAGAGTATTGGTTGGATCTTGCTCACAGCAGCGCTTTCAAAGACCAAATTTTAATCGACTGTGTTCATCGCATCCATGAAGACGTGTTGAAGGCTTGGAACTTCAACGACCCCGCTAAGGTTTGCAGTTGTCGAGTTTCCTTCAATTTTTTCTACCGGCATTGATCCGTGTCTTAGATCCTGTCACAGTCTAACTTTTTCGTTGAAACGATTGCCCTCGTCAAGCCCCTTATCGACGGCCAGGACGATCAAATATCGTGTGTTGCCTTCCGAGTGAATAGGATGCGCGATTGACGTCCTGTATTTCAGACTGGACCCAAAGGCTATGTTGGACTTTGATACCACGGGGGCGACACCGTCAACGTCCCTGCTTGGCAAGTTCGGCCTCAGCCCCTCGGACATCGACTATCTCCGCGGCAAGTACCAACCACAGTACGTACCTCTCGAGCCTGCAGATATCCATCGCTTATGCTACCTATGAAATAGCCCCTTAACAGCAAAATTTCTGACAACTTACATCGTCAATCTCATTTTGGTCATGCATCGCGTCTTCGCCATCTTGCGTTCTGACCCTCCGACAGCGTTGTCGGACGTCCTTGTTTCCAAGGTTTTGACAGACCATAGAGCTGATCTCAAAAAGGAGCCACTTGAGGAGATCAAGTCAGTCCCAGATCCAGCCACCTACCCAAAGGAGCTCATTAAAAATGTTATCTGGAAGCGTCTCGGGTTCGACAAGGCTGAGGGAGATAAATAGTGTTGTCGTGTCGTAGCATACTCCGTTCATACCTCGATCCATGCGTGCTGTTCTAGTTTGAGTGTAAATTGCGTTTGAACCAGCATCGTCGTGGGAACTCATCTGTCCTATTAGCTAGTGCCAAAATAAGGACTTCTTGTGATTTATCCACCAGAATAATCCATAACATGTGTCAGATAATCAAACTTCCAGAGTAGCGTGATGTGCTTACACTCAGATCGGCATCCCCAAACACCTCTCTCTTTTTTTTTTTGGTAGAACGATGTGAGCTATAAATATATTGATCCATTTCTATATTAATACATTGACACTTGCATAGACAGATGGCTTGTGGTAGTATTAGTGATATCCTCATGTTTCAACATAGGATTACACATTGTAGAAATGTTTTATGCTTCTAATGACTCCTGTTGCATATGGTAGAGTCATGTTCTTCCTTTTATGAACATTCATATGACTTTTACATGCATTTTTCTCATGTTATATGTGTGTATGTCTTATGTTTCTTACTTATGCATGTACAATGCCCTTTACCCAGTGCTAGTCATAACTACAGTATTTAAAGTGTGATGTAGTAGCATACTTTCTTCACTGGAGTTTTACATTCCTCATCTCTACTAGCTTCTTAAGTCAACATACCTCACTACATTCAACTCAGTGTCCTCTTCAATGACTCTCTTGATAATTGTCCTTTTCCTGGTCCTGAATTTGCTTTTCCTATCTCTGAATACTCAGATTGTGAGTAACTGGTTTACTCTCCACTGAAACCATGCTTGTGTAGCAGCAACATCATTTCTCCCTCATCAGGTTATGGGCCCCAAGACTCTCCTTCTAAGGATTCTCTCCTATTAATTTAGGATTGAGAAAAGACATCTTGGGTTAACCTCTACCTGGTTGTTATCTGTATTATTGCATTATACTGATACCCCATTGTATTCTCCTTATCCTTAGTCAATTTCCTTGAAGTCAACTTTTTTGATACTTCAGATATGGCATTGGCTATCACTACTTCCTCACTTCCCAAACTTGAGGGCCCCTCTAACTACAAGTTCTGGGCTGGCTGCATCCAGGGTGCTTTATCTTTGATTAGCATCACTGGTTCCACTGAGTCAGGCTGGACCCTGACAGAAGAAATGGTGACTGCACCAGGCAATGATGCAGCTGAAATAGCTAGGCAAAACCAGATGAGTGTGCAAGCCTTATTAGTCATCAAAAATACCTTGCCTGATTTGTTGCTGCTTCATGGCAAAATGACCCCAAGTGCCTTATGGACTTATCTGTGGACCCAATTCAGTATGCTAGGTCTAGCACATGTCTATGGGTTGTTCAGCTGTGCTCTGAAGAAGAGAATCACCAGCAAGAAAGATATTGTAGTGGACATTGCTGAAATGGCAACTCTTCACTCAGGTTGAGGAAGCTACAGCTGCAATCCCTGAGGTTCTCAGAGCAATGGTTCTTCTTTCAGCAATTCCAGATGAGTGGGATTCTATTCAACAGTCTTTGCTGATGAATAACACTATGATTGCTGCCCTAACTTGGAAAGTGGTTGCAGATGCTTTAAATGCTGAATGGGCTCAGTGCAGTGGATGCAACAAAATGTCCACACACACTACCACCAATGCTCAATCTGCTAATAAAACTAAGCTTCCCAATGACCAGGGTGGTTCTTCCATCTAGAACAAATCTCATCCTGGCCCACCTTGGAGTTGGTATATCACTCAGCCTGTTGGCTGTGATAAGTCCTCCAATGGTCCCAAGCCTCAAGGATAATCTGCCAGTCAGCCAGGTCAATGGCAGACTGTCAAGCCAAAGAAGAAGAGGGCTTCCAAGAAGAAGAAACCCTCTGCCCAGGCCAAGCCAGCCAATTCCATGGCTGGATTTGCCACACCTGCTATGTTAGCACAGCCAGACACTCCCATTCCTGCTGCTCAGACTTTCACTAGTCCAGACATGTATCCCTTTGACCTCTTGGATCAGATCCAAAGGCCCAAAGTGGACACAGCCTGTGTTCCACCTCAGGCTCTGGTCCAGCAACATCTGGCTGCTAGCATCCCACAGGACTGACCTCAGCTTCCCCCACTTTCTCATTGGGTTTGATCTCAAAACCCTGTTCCTATCACCCTGACATACTCTTCTGCCATGTGGGAGAAATGTAAGTTTGAGGAGACAAAAATAGAGGCAAGTAACCTCTGTTTTGCTGCTTTACTTGAGCAAGACATAATTGAAATTGCTCAGGACACAGAAAGGCTCTTTCAGGCAATGAAATGTTGGCACACTGATATGGCAACTAAGTCACTGATCATGTTGGCCAAGGAACACAAGGTCAAAACCTAATGTTATTAGGACATCAATCAAGCTCATAAGCTTTGTTATGCTCCTACTAAACAAAGTGTTGAAGAACTAATTGTTACAGACTTCACTTTGTGTCCATTAAACTCTCAGAGCCTTGGTTACAACCCAGATTCTGTGGATCATATTCAGTTTAACCTTTCTTCTGTTTCTGTTGGGTATCTCTCTCCATAAATACTTTTCTCCATACTTTTCCTTCTGTCACATTTCTTATCAGAATCCCTTATCTGATTATCTTGTGTTTTTCCATTTATCTGCAGCCTTTCCCTTCACCCTTGATTATCTTCCACTTATCTAGGTTTTTCTGTTATCTGATGTTTCACTTCTGCCCCCATCCCTCAGACATCCAGACACTTTGTGGACAGACTCCTTATTCTGGTATCTTCACTGTGGTTATCAGTTCACATATTTCTAGTATTCTCCTTTGAGTAGTTACTATTGTTTCTCACTTAACTACTACTCCCTGGACTTTATCCTGACTACTAGTATATAAGTAGGATTACTACTGTTTGTACTCCTCAGTCAGAATATCAACTTAGATCTCTCTCCTCTCTCCTGTCTATCCACTACAAGTCTGTTCCTTGGTCCAGGCTTGTCCTGTCTTCATCCATTCTCTGTCCACTCATCTGCTTGAGTCTGTAGTTGGTCAAGTGAGGCCACCATGGTATCAGAGGGGCACAACACATAAGTTGAAGCCAAGGCCTCAACCCCATGTCTGTGTGTGTCTGCCTTGGCTGCCTGTGGTCCACCCCCATCTGGAGTCAGCTCTTAACAGTATATTCTGACTCAGACCTCTGGTATCATTCCAAATTTTTATGCCATCTACGACATGTAGTGCTGCATGAGCTCAAGGAATCACCATTCCAGAACCTGTTCTTCCCCACACAAATTGTGAATTCTCTTTGACTCCTGCTCCATATCAATCTTCTTCCACCATGTCTTCTACTATGGTGACTGCCAAGTCCAGAACTCAAAGTCAAACCTCTGCTGGGTACTCACAAGGAAATTCCAGTGGCCCTCTGGACCCCAGAGATGGGGGTGGTGGTGGTGACAATGATCCTGGTGAGGATGATGATGAAAATCAAGACCCCCAGGAGATGTTAGCCAATGCTCTCAGCCACCTCTCCTGTAACCTCTGTTCCTTGAAGCATAGCAACTCTGTTGGCCCAGCAAATCCCTCTCATGTGAAGGTCTGAGAACCCAACACTTTTGATGGTTCAGACCCTCTCAAAATCTGCCAATGGGTCTTCCAGTGCCACCTCTATTTCACTTCAAACACACATCTGTTTGCAGAAGACTCTTCCAAAATCTGCTTTGCTATCATGTATCTGTCCAGCACTGCTCTTGACTGGTTCCAAACCATTCTCAGGTCTGAAGATCTTGATTGGTCCAACTATGAGCTTCTCAACAACTGGGAAGTCTTTGTCAGAGAAATAGAAACCCATTTTGGACTTGCAGACCCCACCAGAGAAGCTGCTGAAGAGCTGGACTCTCTCCAGATGGCTAGTAACCAACCTATCCTCAAGTATGACCTTGAGTTCAACTCCTGGCTAGTTTGGTCAGGTGGCCAGACTCAGTCCTTTGTCATTGTTATTACAGGGGTCTTCCAGATTGTATTCAGGACTTGATTGCCACACAGGCAGAGGGTAAGCCCAACTCCTTGGACAAAATGAAAAGGGTTGCTAGTCTTATTGACCAACATCACTGGGAGTGGCAGTGCAAGCATAAGCATCATAGTGACCACTCTGCACAGCCCCCAAAGAATGACCCTAATCAGAAGAAACCTGGCAATTCGTCCAACAACAACAATAATCAGAAGCCTAACTTGTCCTCTGCCAAATCCCCTCCTAATTCCTCCCAGTCCAGCAATCATCTGAACTTGTCCAGGAATGCTCCAAAGTCATCTCTGGGCAATAAACTTGGCCCTAATGGCAAGCTCACCCCTCAAGAACACCAACGTCATTTCAACAACAACCTCTGCATGTTCTGTGGAGATGCTAACCATCAGGTGAATAATTGCCCATGCAAGGTGTCTGGGGCTGGTGCTTCATTGAGTCCACCTGCCTCTAATCAGAAGGCCAAAGGTTGGCAGGCTCAAACCCAACCTGAGGCTCCAGTGAAGAGCCCCTCTCCTTCGAATCCCCTGTTGGGTTTGAAAAAATAGAGGGTGGTCCTCAGGACTCTGCACAGACTGGGGACTGCATTGAACTCATCTGTGCTACAGAGAGTTTCCAACTCAATGTGTCTGCTCTTTCCAACCCTCATGCTCTTCATGTTCCCCTTTCCTCTGTCTTTTGCTCCTTTGTCCACCTCCAATCTGCCTTCATCCAGCAGTACTGTGACTGCCTTGGTGGATAGTGGTTCTACACATTGTTTCATTGACTCTTCCCTCATTTGTGATTGCTTGATTCCTACATTCTGTGTTGCTCCTGTAGAACTCTGACTTTTTGATGGCTCTTCAAACTTGTATATAACTGAACTAGCAAAAATCCCTGTTACTTTTCCTACTGGTGAATCAATGACTTTGGACTTCTATGTCACACAGTTGGACTCATCTTGCTCTGTGGTTCTCAGTCACAACTGGCTCTTTTTTTTTTTTTTTTTTTTTTAAATCTAAGTTTATTGCAATAGGCTAGCTACTACAAATGGGTGCATGATAGCAGTCCCAATACCAAAACTAGAGAAAGGAAAATGAAAAGAAAATGAAACAGAAGGAGAAATAGGAAGTAAATGACAAGCAGAGAGCTAGCAACAGTATATGTAAGAGAGAAAGAGAGAGAAATTAACTTTGTCAGAGATAGGAGAGTGATCAAAAGATATAGTCAAAGACGAAGATGGGTAGGGAGCAATGAAGCTAGCAATGAGGTAAGAGAAAAGAGAAGGGGAAGGAACAGCCCTTTGTTAGTGGACATCCAGGACTCCATTAGCGGTAATGTGCTCTCTCTGTGAAAGGCGGTGGGTGGTGAACTCCTCCTGTGTGAGAGGTCCTTGAATCTGGTCTGCAAATGAGAACGTGGAGGGGTTGCATTTGAGGAAGTTGATAAGCCAATAGAATCCATTATGGGATCCTATTGGGTAGTGAAAGCATTCACATTGGTCGAGAATGTGGTTGCACATCTCTAGTTGAGTACTGCAAGGGCATGAAGTGATATGGTGCCCAGGGAAAAAGCACTGACGAAAAGCACTGATGGGTGTGTGATTGGTGATGCAGTGAGTGAAGCACACACATAGTTGGGTGTTATGGCCAAGTGGAGAATTGAGCCAAGTTCCCCCTTTAGCATATTTGGGGGTGAGTGGGTTTTTGGCACCATCAATGAGGGTAAGCCATGAGTGACTGTGGTATGTGGGGTTGTTCATGAGAGAATGCCATTTATTGAGGCATTTTTGGGTGTAGTGATTGTGAACGAATCCAAGCAAGGTGCAGATGGGTTGGTGACAGTTGTTTGGTAGCTGGAGGGACTTGGCTAGTAAATGTGCTTGCTGGTGAACAGACCAGGAGGCTGAGGAAGGGATTGACCAGAAGTGGAGGTGATTGGAAGATGAGGAGGAGAGCCAAGAGTGGAGGAGGGGAGCAACCACGATGGAATCTTGGTGCGCACTGTGGGGGCTATATGAAAATAGGTGTTTAGCAGAGGAAATTGAGTCTGTGAAAACTACAATAGAAGAGACATTAAGAGACAAGGCTAGAGATATGGAGGAAAAAAGACCAAGACAGAGAGCGTAGGGAGAGCATACAATTCAGAATCAGAAGAGGTAACTTCACCACAAGGGTGAACAGCAGAGGAAAGAATGTTCGAAGAGGAAGAACTGAAAACAATGAAAGCAGAAGTGGCAGAAAGAGAAGGATTAGAGGGAACTGAGCCATCCGTAGCTACTACTAATGATACAGGGGAAGAGAAGGAGAGGTCCCAAGCTCAGGAGGTGTTAGCAATGTGGAGCGCCATGGCACCTTCTTTCGAAGGGTCAGGGCACTCAATGAATTTGATTTGATCACTGAACAAGTCCAGCAAGTGCTGGCCAGGTTTAGTGCTGGGATGGAGATGCTGGTACTGGTCTGTGACTAGTTGAGTGTCTGATATGAAGTCGAGTGCTGTCAAGTGCTGTTTGGTGTGTTGGGCATCAAGGGGGTCGATGTCCCTTGTTAAAAGTTTGAGGGGGTGAGAGGAAGGGAGGGTGTGAAAGTGGAGGGAGCTCCTTTTGGCAAGTTTGAAGAGGTGTAGTTGGATGGGGATGAGGCCAGCTATGGCCTCAGCTCCACTGGTAGGGGTAGTACAGAATGCACCAGTGATCCAGAGGGTGGCTTGTCGTTGCATGCACTGCAGGGATTTGATGAGTCCATGATATCTAGCGTTGTGATTGAACCAGAGATGATATCCATATGTGGCTATAGGAACCACACAGGAATGGTACAAGAGTCTCTTGTGGAGAGGGGAGAGACTGTGGATGGAGTTACTGAGCATGCACATGCATCAGACAGTAGAGAGTGCCTTGGTGGAGTAAAACTGGACGTGTTCTTTGAATGTGAGGCCTCTGTTGAACCAGAAGCCAAGGTAACAAAGGAAGGGTTTGGGGGTGATGGTGAGGGAGGGGTCAATGGTAATGGGGGGGGGTTTGGGTTGTGGGAAGGGCAGCTGGAGAAATGGAAAGCTTCAGTTTTGTCTCTTTCGAGAACAAAACCTAGGTGAAGTAAGTATTCTTCTACAGATTTGTAAACCTGTGCAAGGAGATGACAGTTAGTGTCAAAAGAATTTGACTGGACTAAAATGAGGCCATCATCCACAAAGGAGATGATTTTGCATCTAGGGTCATTAGCAAATTGGTACATGAAGGAGGAGAGGGAGAGGGCAGTGAGGATGGGGGAGAGGGCGGAACCTTGTCCAACTCCGACAGATGCTGGGAACTTGGGCGAGAGCTTGTTGTTCCAGGAGTACATGGTGTATCTATTTTTAAGGTAATCAGTAAAGAAGGCAACTAGGTTACCATTGAAACCCTGTTGTTTGAGAATGGCATTTAGGATGGAGTGGTTGGTGGAGGGGAAGAATTGGGTGACATCGAATGTGATGACACTAGTCTTGAGTTTGCGACACCAACCAGAGTGCACAGTATGAGTGACATAGACACCTGCGTCTTCTGTAGAGTGCTGGATGATACTGCCGAATTGAAGAGGATGGACGAGGTTTAGTTGGGCAGCCTCGAACTGCATTCTTGATGAGATCATTTTCTCAATGAGCTTACCTAATGTGTTGAGGAGGACAATGGGGCAGAACATTTTTGGTGTGGTGTAATGTGGCTTGTTGGGTTTAGGGATGATGATGGAGGTGGATGTTTTGAAGTGTTCCAGCCATGTCAAAAATTCAACGCACTTGGAAGCAAAGAGAAGGAAGTTGGTGCAGAAGGTGTTGTTGGCCATAAGATGTTTAATGTGAGCCCAGGAGATGGTCAGGGCCTGGTGCTGAAGCATTGGCGCATGGATTGAGGGCATCAAAGAGTTTGGTGTTTGTGAATGGAGGCCACTGGCACTCTGGTTGGGCACTAAGAGATTCAATGGCACTAAGGTCAACAGGTCTATCCGCAGCAGAACTGTTTTTTTTTTTTTTTTTAATTCCAAGTTTATTGCAATAGACTAGCTACTACAAACAGGTGCACAATGGCAGTCCCAATACCGAAACTGGAGAAGAGAGAAGAGAAAAAGAAAAGGGGGGAGGGGGAAAGAGAGAGAGTAAACGAAGAGCAGAGAGCCAATGACAGTATATATAAGAGAGTAAGTGAGAGGGAACTAACTTAATCAGAGTTGAGAGAGTAGTCGAATGAAAATGGATCGAAAAGGAAGACAGGTAGGGAGCAGTGGGGCTAGCTATGAGGCAAGGGTGAAAGGGGAGAAGGTCCTTCAGTGAACATCCAGAACTCCATTAAGGGCAAGTTGCTCTCTTCGGGTGAGGTGGCAGGTGGCAAACTCTTGTTGAGTTATTGGTCCTTGAATCTGGTCAGTGAAAGAGAAGGCCACTGGGTTTTGTTCCAAAAAGTTGATAAGCCAATAGAAACCGTTTCAGTCTCCAATTGGGTAGTGGAAACGAAGGCAGCCTTGGGTAAGGATGTGTTTGCATGTCTCGAGGTCTTCACCGCAAGGGCAAGAAGTGATATGGTGCCCAGGAAAGAAGCACTGTCAGAAGGTGCCGATGGGCACATGATTGGTGATGCAGTGAGTGAAGCAAGCACAAAGATTGGGGTCTTTGCCCAAGGGAGATTTGAGCCAGGAACCACCATTGGCATATTTAGGTTTGAGGGGTTGAGGGGGGTTGGCTGCATTGACGACTGGGAGCCATGAGTGTCTGCGATAAGAGGGATCGTTCATTAAAGTTTTCCAATGTTGGAGACATTTGGATGTGTAGTGGTTTTGAATGAAGCCGAGGGATGTGTGGAATGGCTGGTGTTGGTTGTTGGGGATGCACAGTGACTTGGTGAGGATGTGAGCCTGGTGGTGGACTGACCATTGGGTGGAAGAGGGGATGGACCAGAAGTGGACATGATTGAGGGGGGAAGCAGAGAGCCACTGCCTGAGTATGGGAGCGATTGCTATAGAGTCTGGGTGAGCACTATGAGGATCATAGGAAAATAGTTTTTTAGCAGAAGAAATAGAGTCTGTAAAAACGGCTATTGATGAAATGTCACGAGATGAGGTGAAAGAGAGAGAAGAAGCGAGACCAAGATGGAGAGCATATGATTCAGTGTCAGAAGAGAGAACTTCCCCACAGGGGTGGACAGCAGAGGAAAGGATGTCTGTAGTTGAAGAATTGAAAACAAGAAAAGAGGAGGTGGCAGAGAGAGAACTGTCTACTGGTACAGAAGCATCTGTCACTACTACAAGAGAAACAGGAGAGGAAAAAGATAAGTCCTGAGTACAAGAAGCATTGGAAATGTGAATGGCCATTGCACCATCTTTCGATGGGTCAGGGCATTCAATGAATTTGATTTGCGTCTCAAACAAGTCCAGCAAGTGCTGGCCAGGTTTGGCACTGGGATGGAGGCGTTGAAATTGGTCTGAAACTAGTTGGGCATCAGACATGAAATCCAGTGCTGTGGTTCTAGTTTTAGTTGATTGCACAACAAGAGGGTCAACATCTTGAGTACGATGCTTGAGAGGGTGGGAGGGTGGGAGGGTGTGGAAGTGGAGTGAGCATCGTTTTGCCAGCTTGAAGAGATGAAGTTGAATGGGGATAAGGCCAGCAATGGCCTCAACCCCACCAGTGGGAGTAGTTCAAAATGCACCTGTGATCCACAAAGCAGCTTGGTGCTGCATACACTGGAGAGATTTGACCAGACTGTGGTATCTTGCATTGCGATTGAACCATAAGCAAAAGCCATAAGTTGCAATTGGGACTATGCATGAGTGATAGAGGAGTCTTTCGTTGAGAGGGGAGAGACCACGGATTGAATTGCCAAGCATATGCATGCATTGGACAGTAGACAGTGCTTTAGTGGAGTAGAAGCAGACATGTTCCTTGAAAGATAAAGAGTGGTCAAACCAAAACCCTAGGTAGTGAAGGTATGGTTTGGGGTGGATGATGAAGTTGTCCTATTCTGACTGGTGGGTTGGGTTCTTGAGAGGGCTGACTGGAGAAGTGAAAGGCTTTGGTTTTCTCTCTTTTGAGAGTGAAGCCCATGTTGGTGAGGTATTGTTCACAAGCTTTGTAGACCTGCACTAATACAGTACAATTATTGTCAAATGAAGGAGATTGTACAATGATGAGTCCATTGTCAACAAAGGAGACTATTTTACAGCAGGGGTCATTTGAGAACTTGTACATAAAAGGGGAAAGAGAAAGAGTGGTAAGGATAGGAGAGAGGGCCGAGCCTTGACCTACACCTACGGAAGCAGGAAACTTGGGAGAAAGTTCATTGTTCCAAGAATAAGTGGTATAGCGATCTTTTAGGTAATGAGAGAAAAAGTCTACTAGACAAGAATTAAAACCATGTCTCTTGAGTATGGAGTAAAGGAGGGAATGGTTGGTGGAGGGAAAGAATTGAGCGATGTCAAAGGCAATGACACTTGTCTTGAGCTGTTTCTTCCACCCTGTGCAGACAAGGTGGGTGACGTATACACCAGCGTCTTCTGTTGAGCGCTGAATGATTCCACCAAATTGGAGAGGATGGACCAGATTGAGTTGGGCTGCTTCAAATTGCATTCGTTTGGAAATCATCTTCTCAATGAGCTTTCCTAGCGTGTTGAGGAGTATGATGGGTCTAAGCATTTTGGGTGTTGAATAGTGAGGTTTATTCGGTTTTGGGATAATAACTGATGTTGAGTTTTTGAAATGTTTGGGCCATGTAGAGAATTCGATGCATTTGGAAGCAAAGACAAGGAATTTGTTTCGAAGGACATCAAAGGACATGAGAGTCTTGACATGGGCCCTGCAGCAGAATTGTAGGAGGAGTCAAGAGCGTGCCAGAGGTCATCTAGCTTGTTGCAACTCTTCTGTTGAATATGATGGATTGGGAGGGGGGAAGATTTCTCTTTCCAATCCACAACATAAGATCCCATGGGCAACAGTTTTCTTCAGCAATGCCCTTGATTTTCTGGTCAAAGAATGTCTTTTTAGCTTGGCAGGTTGTGCATCTGAAATTAGTCCAGTTTGCTTTGGATTTGCAGGTTTGGAATGCCTGTAGAGTGGATGAACATTGTGGTGTCCACCACGGCTTAGATCTGGCACAAATTTTACCTGCTTAGTGTTATTTAGCCATTCTTGTGATATGATTTGGGACATCATGTTGGTGTAGGTGTGGACGTCATTGCTGGATGAGAGTGTTGGGGGGATACTTTGAAGCTGAAGCATAAGGGAGTATAAAAATGTGGCTTCTTCTTTGGAGTTGTGAGGGATGGAGAGTTTCTCAGAATAAGGGAGGAAGGGGGAAGGGATGGGAAGATGGGTGAGGAGTGGGTGATGGTCAGATTTGAGCTGCCAATCATCATGGATTATGTGGACTGGGCTTGATTGTGTAGGGTCGTCTATCATGAAAATAAGGTCAATGACAGACAGGTGTTTGTTTGAATCAAAAGGAATGTGAGTATACTTATACAATTCCGGGGTGGAGAGAGTAAGGCCTAAAGAGTTCATAATGTCTGTGAGTAAGTTGCCTCGAGCTGAATGGTGAGGGATATGGTCATCCCATTCCAGAGAGTGAGAATTGAAGTCCCCCCCTGCACATATAGTGTTCTTTGGGAAGAGATGAGAGCATGATTCAAGGTACGAAATGGAAGAGTCATCAGAAGGATCTAAGTAACAGTTAAGGAAATAAAGTTTCTTAGGGAATGAGAGTGAAATGAGTTGAAAGTCAGGTGAAGAAATGATGTTCAGATGGGAAGTGGGTAAGAGAGAATTACAAGATTTGCAAATAAATGTAGCAGTTCTTGGATTGTCACTGTCAGGGATAAATAGGTTCCAATTAGGGTTGTAATTGGTTCCTTTATATGGGTCTCCTTCAGAGTTATCTGTGGATGGGATGTTTCTGATGATGCAAAAGGGTGGTTCTTGAATACATAAAATGAGAATGTCTTTGAAATCGGGGTTGTTTAAAAGAATTTCGACAGCGTCAAAGGAATGGTGAATGTTGAAAAATAAAATAGGGATGCTTGAGAAGGAAGCGGGGTTGTGAAGAGGTCCTTTAGACATTCACAGCCCTGGAGTTGAAGTCACAGCAGTTTTTCTCTGCCTTAAGCTCTTGGAGCTTTTTGGTGATCCATTCTTGGTCAAAGCAATGACAGAAGAACGGGCATTTGTTGCTGTTCATGTGATGGTCCTTGGAGTCACATGATAGGCAAGCAAAAGAGGTTGCGTGAGGGCATTCTTTGATATTAGCAGGGGTGGCAGGGCATGGGTTTGGGCTGGTCTTGCCACAGCAACAGAAGCCATCACAGTGGTGGTTTTCGGTGTGGTGTGGATCACCACAGATGGCACACCTGGGGTTGTGTGCCTTGCATAGGGGGGTTGGGTGACCCCATCTCCAACAACGGTTGCAGAGAGGACTGGCAGTCCTCATAGTCACTCCCCTAAATGTACACACTTGACTCTCAAAGAGGAGTGTATGGTTGATGAATTGTTTGGCCCTAGAGGCTGATTGGGAATCCCACAAGTCAAAAAATAAGATAGCTGAGTCTGAGTGGGGCGAGACCCAGCTGAAGCGAGGTTTGCTGACAAGATAGTTAATAATATCGGTGTATGGTGATGAGTTGATGACTTCGGCAAAATCATCAGACGTGTGTGGTGTACCATCCTCCCTAAAATACAGGAGGTTGGTGAGCTTGAGAAATGATTTAGACATTGGGAGAGCAGGGGTGACAGCATCTTGGATGTCAGGGGAAGTGAAGGCAGACCGATTGGAGTCGGTGATGCCTTTTTTGATGATGAGGAGATCCTCATCTGAGGTGACTTGGTTTGTGTTCAGCCAGAGAGTTTTGTCACTCATCTTGGCTGACTTGACTTTGAGGGTATGCCCTTTCTGGTAGAGGGCGTTGTTACAGTTGCAGACCACCAAGTCAAGGGAGGTAATCATGATAGATTTGAATACGTCGTTAAATGGAATGATGACATTCTTGTGTGATGGGCCTTGGGTGGCCTTGGGCTTTTGAGGGGAGTGAGGAGGGGATGATTTGGGTGCGCGTGAGGGAGATTTAATGTCCCCAGAGTTGTGGAGGAAGTTGATGACATCAACTGGCAACATCTGAGGGAATTGATTCTGTAGAGCTGCATATTTCATCAGCTCATCAGACTGGAGAAGGGATGAGGATGCCATTTTGGCATATGACGCCCTTTGAGAGGAGGGAGATGGGGCAGACAACCTATAGTTAGTAGGGCAGGTGCTGTTATTGATGGGGGGTGGGGGGCCTGGGGGAGTGGGACAGGGGGGAAGAGGAGCCTTAGGGGGAGGGGGGTGTGGAGGAGTGACAATAGGCTTATGCTGATCTTGGGTGGCTATCGGTTTAGCAGGGCGAACAGGGCAGTGCCTGCCAGCAGTTTGCCAGGGGTTGGGGCTGAGCTTGGCCCCAGAGGGATCCTTGATCTCCTCTGAGGTTGCCAGGGGACCTGAGGTCTCCCCTAGAGGTGGACTATTAGTCTCACCTTGTAGGATAGTGGGAGGGGGAGGAGCCATGTCAATGTCTTTATTTAAACCAGAACACTCCCCTGGTTTATTCTGATTGGCAGGAGGGAGGTGCAAGAGGGTGATTGCTCGTGCCATGTCCTTGGCGAATTGTGAGTCTGAGCCCTGGAGATTCCCAGAGGTGTCAGAAGTAGGAATGGGGGAAGAGCCCTGGGGTATTCCAGAGGTGTCTTTGGGGGAAGGGGAGGACATGGCTGGTGCCTTTTCAGCCTGATGGTTTTGACGTTGCTGTGTGTTCATGGGAGTGGGGGTAGGAAAGGGGAGAGGAGGAGGGAATTGCATGGAGATAAATTTGTGAAGACTGAGGCGATGGTCTTTGTATGGGACAGAGAGGTTGCACATTTGTTCAGAATGTGCAACAGTACAAAGGAGATCAATGAGGTGCATAGTGCCCTCAAAGTCTCCAAATTTGGAAATGTTGTCTGTTTGAGCCCGTTGGGACAAGTAACAGACGATAAAGCCTAAGAGGGAGGATGTGAATTTTAGTCCCTTGAAGTCATTGGTGTTTGTGATGTCTATGTCACAGATGGCATCAAAAATACGGTCACGGATTGATGACCAGTTCGTTCCATGGGACATTGGTGCTGCCTCATGGGGCTGCACATTAGGAGGGGGAGGAGAGATGGGGGTAAATGTTGGGAGGGAGGGGAGGGGATTGGAAGGTTTGGACTCATCCCATGTGCCCAGTGTAGGAGGGACAAAGCCATGAGAGGTGGCTATAGATTGAGCCTCAGTGAGGAGGTGGTGAGAGGAAGGGGCAACTTCTGGGGAGAGTTGGAGATCTTCATTGCGAGCCAGTGCAATGGAAGGGTGAATGGATCAAGGGGTGGAAAGGCCTTCAGATCCTTCAGAGTTGTTATTTGCTTCTGCAGAAGAGACAGAAGCGGCATTGTCATCTTCGTTGAACTTCATGCTCTTCTCTAGTCAGTTAGACAGAGATTGGTCAGTAGAGTAGGAGCATTTAACCCCTATGGATGGTGTAGGAGATGGGGGTTTACGAATGAAAGAGATTTGTCCTTCGGGTTCACAAAAGATGCCCCCAGATGGAGCTTGGGGGAGGGTTGGAACTGGCGCTAAACTGGCACTAGAACAACAATGACAAACAATGCCTGAGCAAATACTACCAGCAGTCTTCTTGAGACCTCCAAGGATGCTGCTATTGTCCTTAGAGCCTTTCATAGTGATTTAGAATTGAACTTTGTATCCTTAGACTACAAATAACCTGGCCACTGAGACGGTAGGTGGTGGTTACTGAGAAAGGAAGGTACAAGTCACAACTGGCTCACCTGCTACAATCCATTGATTGACTGGGTCTTGAACAGTATCTCTTTCCAGCCACAGCAACAAGCTTTCCCAACCCTTGCTCTGACTCTCCATGCTGTGCTTTCTTCTGCATTTCCAGTCCATCCAGATCCACCTTCCTCCACTTCCAATCCTGTTCCCCTGTCCTCTACATCTGATTCCTCTGCTCTGTCCAATTCACCTCCACTCCATCCTCACATCAGCCTGATCAGTGCTGCACCTTTCCTGCATGCATCATGCCTTCCTGGTTCAGTTTCCTTTACTTTCA
>JAEUWR010000011.1:0-81017 GCA_018524895.1 Podaxis sp. C-F-101400
CACGAGAAGTCTCCTTTGATACGATCTGCGGATACGTATCGGGCCTCTTTACGGACCGAAGCGGCCTCACTATAACATAAACTATGATCCTGAATGTGACAATGATGAGCATAAACTCCTTCCCAATGCCTTGGACCCAAACTTGGAAGAATGTGACTATGAAGCATGGTGGGTGAATGTGATCTACCCAATTGATGTGAGGGATCTAAGTCTGGTGACACATTATTGCTAGATTGCTGATGCTTACTTTGTCAGAAATTGCAATGCTTCAATTTATGGACCAAAACACCAATAAAAACGAGTGGGAATGTAAGGTGCATATCCTCAGCATCACTTCATCCTGTCTAGATGCTGACAGGTCCTTCCATAGATTTTTGATGACACAATCACTGAAAAATGGAAGGCAGAGATGCTTCAGGCATCTGATATTGACTTTACAAAAGAGATGGCAGATTATTGCATCAAAGAACTTAGGTATAAAGCAGACATTTACAAGGAGACAGGCCTCATTCGCATCTACAACAGTGATGTGGTCAAGTTGGATAGCATAATTCCCTCAGATTTGCAACTTGCACTCAAGGCTGCAGTTGCTCCCCTGGAAGATGTCCCAAAACACAAGCAGGACTGACATCCTGGCTTGAATGACATGGTGCTTGACCTTGTTCATCCCTCTCTTTGCCCTCTCATGTATGGTCTATCTTGCATCCTCAAGGATGACACCATCAATCTTGAGTCCTGCATCACCCACTGTGGTCAGGATGAAGTCATTCCTGAACCCCTGCAGCTGGGGCAACTGCTCAGGTTAGATGGTGAACCTGACACATCTATAGCATGAAGTTCCAGTAGTTGCCTTGCAATGTGGATGTTTCAGGCAACACTCCAAAGTGCATTTGTGAATGAGAGCAAACTACAATCATATTGACCCTGCAACAGAATCCTCAGCTATATTAACAACCTTCATCTGCAAGACTATGCAAAGCTCTACAGTGTCATTGAAAAGATCATTGTGCATGTTATCCCTTTGTGGAACACAACTTTGACCCCCTTGCATGCTTTGGAACACATTGAAACACAAATCCTATTTGACAATTTTGATTATGGTGAGTTGGAGGATTATACAAACAGGGAAGGGCCTGAACAAGAGGATGATGAAGATGAGGACAAATACTGGGATTACAGGGAAGAGTGGAAGGATGCCAAGAAAAAGGAGTTTCTTGTTCTGCCCAATCCTAAGCTGTTTGTTCACCCAAACACAAATTTATCAGGGGCCAGGAGCAACAAAGGTGATGTCAACAAGGCCAAGCAGAAGGATGATGGCAGCAATGATGATGGTGATGAGAGGGTGGACCTGAAGTGAGACTTCGGAGCTACTGGGCTGCAAATCATTGTCAAACTTGTGAATATCCATCTGACTCCTGAGAAGCCCAAATATGAAGGCAGTGCATGGCATGTTGAGGGCCAATTTGTATGTCTTAACTGCCTTGCTGGCTCCAATCCTCATATTCTGCAATAGAATGAACACATCTGTGCCACTGCTATCTATTACTACAATAATGAGAACATTACTCCCAGTCATCTGGCCTTCAGACAGCCATTGAGTACTGTTCATATAGAAGAAGAAATACCCTACAAGCAGAGTGAATGGGCTTGGCTGGAACATGTCTATGGTCTTCAAAATGATGAGCCTGCTATTCAAGTCATTGGTAGTATCAAAGCTCGTGAGGGCAGGGCCATCACCTTCCCCAATATCCTCCAGCACCAAGTTCAGCCATTCAAGCTTGCTGACCCAACCAAACCTGGACATCACAAGATTCTGGCACTATTCCTTGTTGACCCCAACATCAAAATCATCTCGACAGTGAATATCCCTTGTCAATGACTTGATTGGTGGGGAAGGACCATAACTTCAAGCACCAATGTACTTGCAAAGTTGCCTGTTGAGCTGAAGGATAAGGTCGTTCAGAGCATGGAGGACTTCCCAATCAGCCTCGAATGGGCATATCAATTGAGGGAGGACTTGATGATGGAAAGGAAGGAATATGTGATGGGATACCAGACAAGAAACTTCAAAGGCGTTACAATTTCACTTTGTGAACATTGAATATTGGTTATGTCCATGATCAGAGTAGATATGGTTTACTCAGATAATGAACCCCATGGTCGCTATATGTGCTCGAGCCCTGAGATGAACACTGTCTGTGACCATCTCTCACTGTCAGGGTTGAGTCCCATGGTACCCACTTCCTCTACCCATGCCCAAACACTGAGAAACCGAGGCCTATAGCGCTTGAGTCATGGACCTCAAATGGGACGTCCACATCTGCCAAGCAATTCATGCTATCATCGGTCTGACATCTGCCCTGCTCTCTGTGCCACGCAGATAAAAGCAGGGAACACGGCACCATGACAAACATCCAGTTCGTGGAATGTGACACACACCTCACAAGGTCCACCTCTGCCAGGATGCGGTTCGCCCCTGAATGCCATATCTGCCGGGGGTGAGTGTTGGGGGTGAGCATGAGACTTCCAGTGGAATTGAAAGATCGGGTGTTTGCGGGTGTCGCCTTTCCTGTCAGAGTGGGAGAAGCGAGGAATTGAAGAGAGCAATTCTTGGAAGAGATGAAAATATTCAGGCGGGTTTACCAGGTCCAGAATTTTGAGAGGGTCGATATTCGACTTCGGGAATTTAGTCACCCAATGGAACCGCGGACTCCCAAAGGGTAGATAGATGAACCAATGAGTGAACTTCAGATTTTCCATGAGGGGGGGGGCAACTAGCTTAAGGTCATATCGTATCAAGCCCTTCACCGAAGTGAGTAAGTCGGATTGAAGATTATTGAGTCGCTTTTCGGTCTTCAGATGCAGTGCAGAAGGCAAAAAGTTCGACTGTCTCTGTTGTAGGTACCCTAAGTATTGAATCTTTGGGCGTAGGTCAGACCGACGACCTAGGGGACCCGGGTCGTACTCACCAATTACCAGGCTTGTACCCACACTTCCCAAAGTTTCCATCACCGTTCGTCCTCGCAAAGTGTTGACTCCTCACAAAATCCCCTAGCTTGCAAAGCCCGTCCTCATCTCCACCACAAAAACCCAAAGGTTGGACAGCGTTATTGATCAAAATCCTGACATACTCTCCATGTCTACCCTGTGTCTCCTTCCCCCTGCCGTGCCCAAGCCTATGCCACTTTGCGCGGATCTTTGTGCACTGTAACCTCTCAGCCGACATCCTTGCTGAAAACGGTACAATGTTTGAGGTGACCCATAGCCTATCCCTCCTGATCTTAGAGGGGTCCAGCCGAGTGTCGTTAAAAAGACCCATAGCGCTGTAGACGGCGACCATAGCGTGATCATGTGAGAAGTCGACGTACATTTTCTTCTTTAAAGGGAATGTTTTGGGGTCATGGTCCAAAGTATGGTTGGTTTGCGTATGGTCCTTGACCGGTTTGTCCGTGAGTCTCGCGAGTAATTCGTTGACATAACCAATGCCTTGGAGTCGACCGAGATCCGCAGTCTGGCCATACCTGGGAATCACAGGTTAGGAGATGACGTTTGCCAATGATAACGATGGCCTTACCCAGTATTATAATATTGCTCGATGTCTAGTGCATATTCAAAGCCCTCGAAGTCAGCTTTGCTGAACATCTCGCAAAAAGAACTGTATTTCTGACGATAAATCGTCTCAAGTGGGCACATCATCATAAGGTAAAAAACATCTTTTGTGGTGATATTTTCCTGCAATCCTGAAAGAGATCAAGTCTAGACTTTGTCTCTTCACGGGAGAGAATGACACTCGCTCACCCACAGCCATTGAATTGAGCCTGTCAGCGATTGAAGACGCATATGTTCCAACCCATTCATCGAGTTGCTTATCTGGCGTCTCTGCGTTTGGACAGTTGTTGTTGTAGAGGGTATTGTTGCTATGCGGCTACAACAGAATAAAATCAGCTCTCAACACAAAAAATGAGAAAAATCAAACGAGCTAACATGTTCGTCGATGAAGACAGATATATGTGGCTGGTACGAATGTCGACTGCGGTCATAAAATCCTGAAAGACCCTATAATCACGCGATGCAGCATAGACAAAGAGAACTCACCTGCGCTCCAGTTATGTGCGGTCATCACCACTCTGTCGCTCAAACTCGCCCTGATGAAGGGCATGTGCGCATCATCGACAAGTGTAGCGTATTGATCATAGGCGACCGTGCCTGAGACCCAGGATCTGTGAAATTGAGCTTGCCGGCGAAAAAGCAAGGTGAATATGCCTACTCTTCCCCTCCATATTGGACTAAGTCCTCTGAGCCAAGATCGTAAGAGTAGTTCTTAAGAAACTGCAGCTCTGGGATCTTGTACTCTTTGGCCTGTTGGTACTTCTTCACAGCCTTCATAGTGGCTTCCTGGTCAGGTGACTCAGGAAATCGCGCCCCGTGTCTGTGAAGCTGATTATAGGACGTTTAGAAAGGAAAACCAGATATGTGAACCACTTACGATGTTGACCTGTTTGACAGTGCACCCAGGAGGCGGGGTCTCGTATTCCTGCACGGCGTGATAGGGGGCTAGGTAGCCCCAGAGACGCTGGATCTCCGTAGGTGCGAATGGGGCGCCTGATTCTCGCCGAGTTCCGTCGTTTTCATCACCAGCTGCGAGGCCATTCAACCCAGGAGCGGTGCTAAGGGGGTATTGCGAAGTATAAATTGTGCGCACTAAGAAGCTGACAGCCAGTACGAGAGCCAGTACTTGCTGGAGTGTGTGGGAGTGATGCTCGTTGGGTTTTCTTGTTATTACTGGAAGATCATCACTGCTCAACTCGCGGGAGAGGGGGTTCTTGAGAGGCTCATCCATACGCAAAGATATTGTTCGTCAGAGGACCCAAAAGGTAGCAAGTTTCGCGGGTGAGTGAAACATACGATAATAAGACGGTATTTATCGACATGCACGGAGTGGGAGCGGAAACTGAAAAGCCCCCGACAATCATTAAATATAGCGAGCCATTGACGTCATCGCTGACAAGCTTTAGGAGCTCCGATGGGCTGGATGCGCTCAATTTTCCTGTCACATCGGATGATGGATGTGATGCTGAATTCTGCGCGACTGAAGGACTGACGACATTTGCATGAAGACAGGAATAGGTGGGGGGTGGTGACAGCAATGCCAGGGGCCAGGCCCATTTAATCACGTGATTCATCAGGAAAGCACGACTCACGAGGACTCGACGTCACGAAGCAACTTGCGATTTGACCTTCATCTATCACTACCTTTGACCCATTAGCAGCGGATTTGGCATTGTTTTGGTGCCTCCGAGTATGTCCGAACTTCACTGGAGTAGTGCGTGAATCATGGTTTTCTCAGCAGACCACCTATCTGAAAACATGTATAGGTCCCTCGCGAAGGGAAGGCAGTCGCACTCTGGAGCCAATACCGCTTGAGATATATCATGAGATCTTGGAGTATTTTCACGAGAACGACGACACGTCCGCGAAAGAAGTGCGACGTAACCTTGCTAATTTGGCCCTTGTCTGTCGTTTTTTCTCTTCGATGGCTCTCCCGCGCATCTTCGCCAAAATGGAGTTTTCGGGCCAAACCAGCCAGGCGCGGTCTACGAGCCGGTTTTGTCGGGCCCTCCTAAACAATCAAAAGCTCGCAAAGACGCTCGCGCAATACGTCAAAACTTGCACATTTAGCTCCTGGGAGATCCGAGGTTTCGACAGTGATGTCATGGCCCGGGCTCGAGATGCTTTTTTCTCAATGTATTGCAACGCTCTTGGTGAAATGACACGCGTGGAATCCATTACGTTCAACTTTGTTCCCATTGACAAGCGCATCCTCAAAGCGGTGAAGAAACTGCCTTGTCTCAATACTTTACGTTTTTCTCGATGCTCTCTCGTCGAAGGACTCAATCTCGAGGATGTCAAAACATATGCGCAAACACTTCGCTTGCGGTCCCTCGTAATTTTCGATTGTATCCCGAGTCACACATTTTATGACGCTTTCGCGTCTGTTCTCAGCTTCCATTCTCTGAAATCATTCGAGGTAGATAACTGGGCTATTGTTGAGCACCTTGCCAACTATAACGACACTCTTCCCCTGACCAACCTCATCATACATGACATCAAAGATCCCTGCCTTTTGCCGACTTTGTTCGGCAAAACCCCCGAACTCTTGCAGCTACACATCTACCTCATTGACATCGCCCCAGAAGATAATACCCTCGATTCAATCAAGTTCCCCGCCTCCACGCTCCCCAAACTCGCTTTTTTCGACGGCCCTCCAGCCTTGGCCACTGCACTTGTTCCCTCTAGACCCATCAGCAAGGTTTGGTTGCTGGGCACTTTAATGGTATCATCCGTGCAGGGGGAGTTGTCTCTGCCGCTCTGGCTCCCTCCACTTGATCGCCAATTATGGGAAGCATTGGGACAGTCAACAGCGCCAATACAAGAGGTTGCTATCCCAAAACATTTTTATGGCATCGACTCCCTCAAGACTTATTTACCGGCCGTTTCAACCCTGAAGATATCTTGGTGTCACGGTAATTGGGGAAACGACATGTTCAATCCAAGAGATGCAGAAGACGTCAATGCCGTGGGTGCCACTCAACTACGAGTCAATGTGACTAGCTAACCTGTCTCTTTCAGGCCGTTTATCGCATATGCAATTTATGGCCGCCAAATCCATCTGTTCATCAGCTCGTCTTCGATTTCATGATTCGGGCCGAAGCGAATCCCCTTTTTCTTGATCTCCAATTACAACATCAAGTTCTCCGGGAACAAATCGTCGTTGCATTTCCTAACATTGAACAAGTGAACTTCATTACATGCATTAACTGGCGACGGTCGCTTCCAGATGGAATTTGGCGAGCTCATGTCCCAAAGCCCAAACGGAGATATATACTCGAGACATGGAAGGAACTCCGTTATGAGCTTGTCGATTATGGAGATTGTTTCGAGGCTGCGCTTAAAGATGATGGCTTTGGATCGGAATGATGGGCCAGCCTTTGGGTGCACATAGGGGACAGCCTCCTGTCGGTTCTATCATGTTTGCCCATAAACCCGCTGATGCTTTGTGATGTTTATTTGCTGTTGTGAGTCCATGCAAATCCTATACGCCTCCTAAACTAGGACCCGGAATTAATGTTTTGTTCCCAAGGGCCCGACTATTGGCCATTGTTCGATATTCCCGGCATAAAGGCAGCCCCAGCCAACCTCGAAGCTGCTGTATCACTTTCTTTGTCCCCTTGCTCAAAAGACAAGGCGCCTAATGAAACCCTCTTCCGGCGGACAATGGGTATCTGCCAACAGCAAAAACAACAAGGTACCGAGTCAATCTACTCCTATAGTCTTGGGCTGTTGCGCTTCGAGCCCACTTCGTATAAGAATCAGTGGAATAGAACCCACACACTCAATGCATCTCACTCCTTCCTCGACGCGTCTTTAGCATACGTATTCGCCCCTCGTTCATTAATAATGCCCATCGATATCCCTTCACGTATGGCCTCCGCGTCTCGTTCGTGGAAACGACCTATACCCGTCAGCGGTCGCTCATCCGAGGAGCCGGGTGAAATGGACGTTGATCCCGTCCAGCCTGGAACTCCGCTAATCTTCACACACACGACGACTAGGCCACAACCATCCCTGGCTTCTCAGCTCACTTCCTTCCAATGGGAGTCGCAACCATCAAACGCCATTCACGCTCCAACTGTACGCCGTAAACCCTTGCCCAAAACCCTTCAAACCCATGCTGCCCGTTCTCCCCATCCAACACGCTGTGAACTGGCAATGCCACCACGTCACACTCGACTTCCCCATGCGTTCATGCCAACAACGCACAGATTCACACCCTATATGAGAATCATGACCTCTCCTCCCCCTCCAATCTCCCTGACTGTTCGCCAGAGAGAGCCTACGCGAAATGAGTGTAGAATTCGTAGGGATCAGGTATCGACGTCAGCTAGCACGAATATTGTCACTGGCACCCCTTCCCTTGCATCGTTCGTCACATCCCTCAAGGCCTCCTCAAAAGCTTTGTCAGGCCAATCATCCTCTGCTTCACCGGACACTGGAGATAGCAGATCATCCTATACTGGACCGTCTACTCCCAATCCTCCTACTAATGAGCCACTATGTGACTTCCTCGTGGAAGCCGAGAGTTCAGTTTCTAAGTCAGACATGCAGATCGATATGAAGAGCAAGCAATAGCGGATGGTTGGTGGGTCATGCTACCCTGGTTCCTTACGTGAGGCCGCAAATGGTTGGCATACCAGCGACACGGTGGCTTATTTAAGTATAATGGGGTTCTACAGCTCACATGTGCCTCCCGAGGGACGCGTCCGACTGCTTCTGTTATCTCTCTGTTATCTCTTGGACTTTAGTTGGCTATTACAAATTCTGCATTAGCGCTGGTTACGCTATTTAGCAGATTCTCGCACAAGGACATTCGTCATTTACTGTTTACTATATCACCTCTCAATCGTACCCTTCACAGGCCTGAATCCATTCACCCAGAAAACCAGCATCCCAACGCTCAACTTATGGATAAACTTGGCAAATTGGCATTGTCCACATCTTCAATAGCCTTGTGCCTTTCTGGAAGCACGATCATAGGGCGCTTTGTAGGTATAAAAGATAAAGAACCAATATGTAAATGAGCATTAATGGGGTAGTGGTAACCTGGGTCGTTGCCATTGTACAAGCTCGACCCGCCGGGGGTTCGATTCCCCCTTAATGCAATCCTTTTTTGATCCCAAGTGAGTTCCTGCTTATATAATACGAGTATACTTGGAGCGAAGCTTACCGCTGTGCGTCAGTGCAACCAGGTCCAACACTTTCCTCATCACGCCAACGTCTCCGAACACTGGAGTCCGTCATGGCTTCAAGCACCGACGTTGGCTCAGGTTCAGGCTCAGGCTCAGGCTCAAGACTCCCAACAGCAGTTCTTGTTCTCGCAGGCGTGTCCGCATTAGTAGCTGTGTTGGTCTCGGCAATGTCAATTCTTCTCCAACTCAAGAATTATCGCAAACCTATTTTACAAAGGTGTGCTGCTGAACGTCTTTTCCTTGCGCGGGTACCACTAATGAGGCATCCACAGGATGGTTGTGCGGATTATGCTGATGGTTCCCCTCTACGCTGTCTCTTCTCTAATCTCCTTGTTTTCCCTCGAGGCTGCCTTTGTCATTGATGCGATTCGAGACATCTATGAGGTGAGCGACTTCTCTTCGTGTTCGGTCCCGAGCTCAGCAGGATGTGAAAGCTGGCACGCGCCTGTCGAGTCCATTGAACCTACAGTTGCTCTTTTGAGTTCGACTGTGGAGCAGCGCACCAACTGCGTCATAGGATTGCCCACTGACGACTTCTTCATGATAGGCGTTCGTAATCTATTGCTTTTTTGAATTACTGCTGGCCTATCTGGGTGGCGAACGCTCCCTGCTTATCATGCTCCACGGACGCCCTCCGAAAGATCCTGTCTTCCCAGTCAATCTCTTCAAACGCGAGATCGATGTCAGCGATCCGCACACGTTCTTGTTCTTGAAGCGTGGCATTATACGTTAGTTTTCTCATCTCCAATCTCCAATGTTGAGAGCTGACAGAAAATGTAGAATATGTGCAGGTTAAACCCATCCTAGCTGCGGCAACGTTGATCTTGAAGGCCCTGGGCAAATATAACGATGGCGACTTTCGTGCCAACTCTGGATACCTATATATCAGTGTCATCTATAACGTCAGCATTTGTTTGGCACTCTACTGCTTGGCTATGTTCTGGGTGTGCGTGAACGACGATTTGAAACCTTTCAGGTATGTAAGGGAGTCTTTCTTTCTGTGGACGTTACTCACACCCCCACAGACCAGTACCTAAGTTTCTCTGTGTAAAAGGAATATTATTCTTTTCATTCTGGCAATCCATCGGCATATCGATCCTGGTTGCTGCACACGCCATTACACGGCTCGGCCCATATATTGACGCAGAGCACATCTCTGTGGGTCTCAACGATACCCTCATCTGTCTCGAAATGCCATTCTTCGCGATTGCCCACAACTATGCCTTTTCTTACAAGGACTTCATCGATCTTCACATCTCCTACGTGGCTCGCATGCCCTTCTACTACGCGTTTCGCGATGCCTTTGGACTTCGGGACGTCGTTGAAGACAGTAGAACTACACTTCGTGGCGAGGGAATGGACTACCGCGAATTCGAACCTGCAGAAGGCTTCATGCACCAAGGTGTTGGACGTGACCGCCGAATCCGTGCCGGGCTCCGGTACAGCAAAGGCGGCCAACGCAAATACTGGCTTCCTAAGGCAGCTCCGGAACCACCAGGCCGCGCAGAACGGACTGTAAATCGTGCCATCGCCAGGGTTGCAGGCCGTGACCAAGCTGAAGAAGTCCACGCACCTTTACTTCCTTCTCAAGCCCACAACGTTGTCCACCTAGCGCCTGATCTACAACATGACGATGAGGAACACGATGTTTGGGAGAACCAGGGATACGCTGAAGATGGTTATGAATTGCCTTTTGGGGACCTAGACGATGAAGACGAGGAGCTATTTGCACACAGCAAAAAGTATGTTTTTGGAGACTATAATTACCCCTGCATCGACGTTAGCTCCGAGCAAGCGAGACTTGCGATGTGGACTGAAGAGGAACGTGTGTTGAGGGATGAAAGAGGAGCTTGGTTTTCCCCTATTCGAGGGGCAAAAGGGCGGTTGGCGATACAAGGACGCGAGGGACCGGCTTGGGAAGGATATGGAGCAGTCGGCACCACTGCTCAAGGGAGCAGACATGTGGGTGGTAATTTCTACGATATCAATGATGATGGGGACGGCAAGATCATCGATCATGAGCGAGATAAGGTGGGAGCTAATGGCGATTTGGATGACCCTCGTGCACCAGCAGTCAAGCTGCAATGGACCAAAGTCCGCGGAACAGGCGCCAAATCCCCAGCGGCTGTTTCTTCGCGGCCATCTTACTCTTCGCCCTCGTCACAGTCCAAATCTGGAGCACAGTCGCACAAGCCTCATGGCCACCCCGTGGGTTCGAAGCCAAAACCAGAGAGAACCTCTTCTGGTCCATCGTCGACGGGAAGCAGCAATCAAAGCCTTGGCATCGCAGGCGCTTCCGACGTTAATCAAGTCCGCTCACCTCCTTCCATGTCTCGAGGTAACTCACGACGTACTCACAGTGGCAGTCGTGACCGATCGCCGATGCTCCCACCGGATGCAGTTGACCTTGTCGTCGAGGATAATAAGGCGGCCCAGCAGGAGCAGACGAGAGAGAGACGCAAGGGTGAACCCGCAACGCGTGGGTTAGGGCTAAGAAAAATCTATCGTCGTGGGTTTGAGGCGGAGACTCTCGACGGGGAGATCACGGGCGAAGTAGAGGTGGAGGACTCAGAAGCCGATCAGAGGCGAGTGAACGCCGGAGAGCAGATCTTGGACAGGATTAAGTATGATAATGATGGCGGAATGCGCCACCAGCATTCACAGGAGCCACAGATCTGGGAGCCGGACAACTCGGAAGGAGTGGTTGCCCGAGCACGGACACCCCCCCTGCACGCGCGCCTGTCAACGAACCATCATTATGACATTCCAGAACATGACAACCCTTGGGCATGACCAGGCCGCCGATAAAAGCTGCGCTTTCATACTTCTGGCTCATTTGGTCAGCTTCATCCAATTACCTATCGTTTTATGTGTTGGGGTATTTATCTCCACGTATCACCTTTATACTCCATTCGCGTTCGCAGAGCACCTTGGGACCCCTCTGTACCAGTATCCATGACATCTACACCCTGTCGCATTCTCCCGGGCGATATTTGCTTGTATTTTGAGTTAATCTATTATTATCCCTTATCTATTCACATGTGTTGGTAAAGTATCGACTCCAGCTTGAAGGTTTTAAAGGTGAGCGAGAATCTTCTCGGCGCTAGAATTCTCGAGGCCAAGACCACCCTCCGTCTGAAATAAACTAAGTCATTGATCTACCCAGGGGAAAGGAAGAGGAATTTACGTACGGCAATGAATTTCACCTTGAGGTCGTCAACGATGAGAGCATATCTCTGGGTGCGAATGCCGAAACCTGCGCCAGTGAGGTCCTTAGCGAGTCCAAGCTCACTGGACCACTGAGCATTGGGATCAGAAACATAGAGGATCTGCTGGAGAGTGAGTAGCTGCAACGAGCGGCGAACGCACTTGACTAACCTTGTCCGCAAGACCTTCGACGCGACCCCAAGCACTCATGACGAAGGGATCATTAGCAGCGAGGAAGATAATGGCGTCAACGCCCTTCTGCGTGAACAGATCGTAGTTCTTGATGAAGCCCGGAAGGTGCTCCTGGTGGCAGGTTGGCTAGGTCGCAGACGTCACGGTAAAGATTTTCACAATGACCGGATACCACGGCTAGGACTTACCGTGAATGCACCGGGCACCGACACGACCACTACTTTCTTTCCTTTCCACTCAGAGGTCTTGTAGTCCTGAGCTGAATATAACCTGAGCGTTTATTTCATAATCGACTTGCGGTCGAACTTACGAATGCCACAGGCATGCTGGAGGAACAGAGGCATGAGTAACTTGAAGTGAAAACAATTGGACAATACACTGACGTGATCTGCGAGCTCGGCTGAATAGGGGACATACTTGAGGGTTCCCTCAGGAACGGTATCCCCAACTTTGATGGAAATTTCTTCCTTGACAACTACTGGAGACATTGGGCTCTGAAGAAAGTGAGAAGAGGCGGTGATACTCGAGTGTAGACAAGTGAGAGATGATGCTTGTATTCGATGATTTTTCTCGCTTTTTATACGAGCTCTCTCTGCTTTATCTCGGAATCTGTTACTACTTGCGTGATAAGATATGATGACGAATATGAAGAATTAAGGTCACATGATTGCAATTACTGGTGACTAAGTGGGTCAGGTCTTAATGAATCTAGCTGAAACTCAAGACCGACACCTCATAATGGCGCATAAGGCAGTATCCCGTTCGCTGACAGCTACCCGGGTCGCCGATGAGAGGCTTTAGAACATTCGTTGCTGGGTTGAACATGAGTGATGGACACCGGGAAATCCAAGAATCCGCTCACGCGTGCTCTGAACCTGTTGGCAAACGGTCGCTAATCAGCCGCCTACAGGTATGCATACGTATATCTCGGAGTTCTTGCTCATGCCACTTTCGCAATATGTCCAGAGATACGCGGCTCAGACTATCATATCTTAGCGAATCCTATGCATAAGGGCGAGAATCCGCGGTTGGTTGAGTGGCGTCGCTTTACCCGCCTCCTTTGCGCCGCAATGATAACCGCCAAGTCTCAGGACTCCTCCAGTGGGGGCTGTAATTCAAAAGTTAATACACTGCTGGCCGGATGTCGGCGATTGCTTCCGTTTCGGAGGTGTCAGTGCCGTAGCATATAAGCATCGGGAATGAGTCCTAGGGACGATCATGGCCCCATCACGCCCATCAACCTTCAGGGCGCTTTACAAACATAAGCCAAATCCATCCAAGCCGTGGGGTGGGCTCTCAACGTCAACGTCTACTAGATCGTTGCCACACTGATGTTTAGCTGGCGCTTGATATAGGCTCACAACAAGGCAAATTCTCACCGGGCGAAGTTCAAGCTCCAAAAACTCTCATGAATGAAAACCGATGGCCAAGGATCTTTTCATGGAGATCCGGAAGTCTTCAGAACCCGTTTCATTTTAATCTCCTTGGTGTCAAGAAAGGGGTCTTGTTACCATCAGACCCGCGAGTTACTAACATTCAGCACGATGCACGTCATTCTCGGTCTCCACCAGAAGTAGAAGACTCCTATGGGCGCTTCGTTGATTTTCGGATGGCAAAAGGCCCAATTGGCAATTCAATCACGACTGGTCTTTCCTACATTAGTTGTGTTATATTTGTACTTGTCAATAGTTGCTGATGTCCAAGGGTACGTTCACATCACCCTGACCGTGATACATATCTCACCACACATAAGATGTTAGAGGTTATTAGGACGTCAATTGATTTCTCTCATCATCTTCAACCCACCAATGTGCGTCAGCTCATCCATTGTCAATGGGACCCCCTGGTGACATCCAACCTAACGCTTAGGACGCATACCCTCCAGCCGATCGTTCGTCTTGTTGTAAGCTGCAACGGTGAACAGTACAGAGTCGTGGATATCACTGGCGCACCAGATGGTTCGTGGGTACGCGAGCGCATATACTCCAAGGTAAAGGAAATATCTCCTGGTTGTGCAGACACCTGCTAACCTTACAGAAGTTGAATATCCCTGATGACTCGCAAGCGAACTTTTCAATATTCCCATCTGAAATCGGCTCGTTCGCTTTGGGTGATCCCTTGAACGACCGGGAGCTGTACTCGCTATGCAGAAAACATGGCGACCCATCCGGCAGCCTCAAGTTCTTCGTTTCAACATCACCCGACAGACCTCCATCGCGATACGATCCCGGATATAACAGCGACTTAGCATCGGTATGGAGCTCGATCACATTACCCCGAAAATAGCCCGTCAATGGATTATTAGTCCTTCTTTACAGGACACCGTTCGTCTCGATACTAACTCTCCGCCCGAGCGCTCTTAGCAACTGCAGACCTCCAGGGCTGGATAAAATCCAGATTATGTAGCTTTTGAAACTCACAGGACACCTCTGAAGGCCGAGCTTCGTTATTCAGCAACAGTCTGCCAAAGTGTAAGATTAGTGAATCCCGTAACCTGACATTTTGTAAATCTCGGTTTCTATGTATACTTCAATTGAACAACAACCGACAATATCTTGGCAGATTTCGCCTTCTCCGGCAATTGTTCCGACTCCCAGAAACGAATTTGATCATCAAGCAACACCACCTCTATGTAATTCATCCTTTCCAGATGGGATTAACTTCAAGATGTGATTGTATAAAGATAGCCCTTTCTTTCACGCACAAGAAAAGATCACCCATCGTGTAACATATTTCCTATGCATGTGAAGTGTTATGCGCTGACCATACCCTGCAAACATGCTGGACAAGTCCCCTGGAGGAATTGTTGGCGGGTGATGGGGAGCCAAGTCCGACAGCCTTCGCTAAGTCAAATGGAGTCTATTTTTTCTATCCCTCTACGGAGCAACTCGAACACGAGGTTGGGGAGGTGAGGCTCGTGGCCTGACCATGTGCAGTTCATTAAATACTTGAAACACTTTCAAAGTGTCTTCCATTTCGGCATGGGGATCGGGATTCACACTTTACTGCGTAAAGGAAGATGAACCGACTCGGATCCTAGTCAGTGTAGGCAAGCGTATTTTTAATCAAGGGAGCGTGCTATTCCTTCTCAGACCAGTGAGGACGCCTCTGGGAAGAGTGTCACGAATCCTTCTCTTCTCATCGTTCCTGACATCATAAGGTGGACTCGAGGAGTCCCCGTTATGTAGAATGCAATCAACATCAGAGATGTCCTCTCACGCACTTGCAACCATCTGCCTACCTACCCATTTGCACGTCTACGGTAGGACTGCGGAGTAGGTCCTTTACATAGCTTTGACGATCCCTCTTCGACTACAACCGCGTGATAATTGTCAGTCAAGAAGCACCTAAACCCGGTTCCATGCCTTGATGTGTATCTATCAGCTGCACGATATCTAAATGCCTTGATGGCAGCCTCTCCTCCTTTGTCTCATAGTTCGCCTCAGCTCTGAGCACAGGTCCACCATGTTTGTCTTCAGGTCGCGTTTGTGTGTTCCAAGCGCGCCGAAGGCCTGGAGCTCCCACAGCTGAGTTACACGGAGATGTTACCCCTAGTGTTTCCGCCTCGGCTTTCCGTTGATCGCTTTGGCCACAAAACAGGCGCAACAATCGGAAATTAAGGACTTGAGTGATCACAAGCAAACCCAAGAGTGGTCGTCGATCCCGAGTCGTGACGTCGAGGTAATTTGCATTAGGTCCCTCGGCGCCGATAGCAGCCTACGCCCATTACGAAGGAATAATTTCCATTGCTGAGTGGCGCAGTAAAACAGAGCACGATCACGTACACAAAATATAAACGAGCTTGGGGTGTTTCATGTTGTAAAAGCAGGGATGATGGTAGATCGTGGAAGCCACGGCGAGTCGGCTGAAAGTTTCAAGGCAACGCATTGTCATCCGGAGGGCTACCGTATGATGTACAAAGATTTTCCTAGCTCCCTGGCCTGAAACCAAATATCCAACTCCGGTAGAAGCTCCAGGGCCTCGATCCGGATACAAAGACCGAATGCTTGGATTGATGGGATTGCAGCTTAGAGGCGTTGTATCATGCCCATAAAAAGGTCACTTACGACAAAGATATCGTGCAATTGTTTCCGGTCCCAGTCTCCTGAGATAACCAGGCCGGCTATGCTACCTGATCCGTACTCAGGAGATTAACGTCTGACGTAGCAATGGAGGATTTCAGGGAACTTGAAGCATTAATAATAAACGAGACGATGAAATTTTTCTCTCCTGGTTGCAGAGCCCCGATTGCAACCTCGAGAGGCCTCTTCAGGCTCGCACCCGGACCATTACCACCAAATCTCGCACAGCAAACTCTGGGGGTTCGACAGTCCGCCAGCGACGAATTGTCTCTCGTCTCAGGATGAGATCCTGCCCCACAAGCATGTACTTGGTATTGTTGGCCGCTTACCATCTGGTGATGATTATTATCCTGACCGAGGGGATTAGCATACGACGAGGTTCCGACTCGGGCATGGTCGGTCGTATGCACCCCTTAGTCACAACGGATGGTAAACCTTGTTGATATCCTTGCCTGACGCTCTTCGTGACTCAAAGAAGGGATCCGGACTTCTTGCCCAGGTTCATCTACATCTATCGTACGAGCATATTCTCCCTATTATCTCGCGGTTCCCGTTCTTCAATCACGGCTAGGATCGGCGCCATAGCCAAGAGCCTGCGCTTGGAACTAGGCAAACTAGATGTAGTACCTGGCCTGTCCCGGTATTGAGTGCCCACTAGTCAATGCCCGTCTAGATTATTCCTCTGCGCCCGGGGCCGCTTCCGTTGATGCGTTGGAGCGTGAGGCTCTTTCTGTCTGGCATGCGTTATCTTAGAGCTCTTTGCTACTGGTTTCGTCCTCACGCCAACTGGTGTGCTACGCGAGGCCACCGTCACAGCGATGTTGGGTTTCGTGGCTATCCGATGACATTTCCGTTGGTTGTCAGACGGTCGGTAACGACTGATTGTAATCTCCAGTTACATCTCTCTACAGCTACTGCCAGGTTCATTCACGGCGTCCAATCCAACAGAGAACACCCTACTCATCAGGTACTTCTTCAGGCGCCATAACGTCTGAGATCAAGGAGTGTTGATCAATCTGTAGGTATGAGAATCCCAAGAACGTCATAGGTTACAGTAATTCAAAATGAGAACTTGTTTCCACTTAACGGACATTACGATGTTTTCACGAAGAGTAATAATGTTTCGCGCTTCGCTGACAACTGGAATCCTCAGCAAATGATTCTTCTCTCACAGCTCTTCCAAGTTTCCGGAGCCTGTTGCAAGAGTTCTGTAACACCAACACTGGTCCAAAATCGGATTAGATACAATGACAAGCCACTTCATTTACAATGTGCAACCTTTTCTACTTGGTGCCGGGCTTGACTTTCACTCCCGCAGGTGTGGCCCCAGGTGTTACCTTCACCCCAATGTTGGGCTTATCCTTCTTCCCCCTTCCTCCCCTTTAATCACACCAGACAAGCTAAAATTAGCACGAGAACCTTCTGAACAGTGCAAGGAAGTGTTTCAGACTCACGTTGCGGGAGGCTCATCTCCCCATCTATATTTGTTAGACGTGATGAGTGATCTTCTAAAGCTTGCGGGACGACAATTACAAAGACTCACTCGTCTTCCTCGTCTTCGCCTTCATCTACATCATTATCACGAGACTGCCGCTCTGGTGAGCTAATTCTTCCGTGTTAGACCTCGTTTGGACTCAATACTAGCATCTTCTGATGCTCCGCGCACCTGGTTCCACAACCAGTATCTTTAGTCGCTGATCTGAATTTGGGGGACAGCCCCAAGTTAGCCAATGGCGCCTTCGTGGCCAATACAGAATCGCCTGTGATAGGCTACTCACTCGGTTCCAACTTCTGCCAAGTCTCTGGTGTTATCGTCCAATTCTTTCGTCGTAACCGTACTTCAAGAGCCAAGTAATTATGAAGCGACCATGAACAGTAACCACTAATACTCACTTCTCCACTCTCTCGTCAATTTCTGCCAAGGACACACTAGCATCGTTCTGGGCCATAGTCGTCGTATAGTACAAGGAGGTATCTGGAATAGTGGTGGAGTGGTGGTGGTAGCGATCAAAGAGGGTCTCGAGTTACGTTGATCAAGCGTGAAATTCGCATGATTCATATGGTCAGTAGGGATGATGTGCTATCTGACACTCTGGAATGATTCGGATTTCATGCCCTTACAAGGGGATGGCCACAGAGACTGATGGGTTCATGCACATCATTACGTGACCCCGTCGAACGCACTTGGGGAATAGAAGCCAGTGGTATCAGCTGGCCGTGCCGACTACAGATTGAATCTGGGGCAGATCGAAACAGTTCCCAACTCGCAATGGCCAGCCATTGCATCACACGTATGTCCTCAGCGGACGAAACTGCAACACTGAGTGTCAACGAAAATGATATCTAGATTGAAAGTAATACAGTTAATTGACGGACAACACATGGGCATCTTTCTGCTTTTGATTTTTGACTATGGCATTATGAAGAAGAGATATGTATATTCATCCGTTCACCCACGACGTCTAACCCATCATCGGTCATGAACGCTTTCAAGCCGAAAGCTTCTTGCGCAAGAGTGCTTTGAGAGTCTCACCGTCCTCGGCGAACTTCTTGATGCCCTCGTGCAGCTTATCGAAGGCCATCTGGTCTTGCAAGAGCGCCCAACGGAACTCAGGCTCGTTATCGATGAAAGAAACCTTGGGGATGGGTTGTGCTTGCGCTGCTTGAATCGGATATCAGGCTGAGTTAGAGATAACCGGCAAGCAAGTGCCGAAACCAATAACGTACCAGCGTTAGAGTCAAGCTTTTTCGGGACGGGGTCTGTCGAGTTCCTGAGTTCCTCGAGGAGGGCAGGAGAGATGGTGAGGAAGTCGACACCAGCGAGGGCCTTGATCTCGCCAGTCTGACCATATACGTTAGCAAAATGTGAAAGGAACATGTTGTCATCAGATCTTACGTTGCGGAAGGAAGCACCCATAACAATGGTCTTGTAGCCGTGCTGCTTGTAGTAGTTGAAGATCTTCTTGACGGATTGGACGCCAGGATCCTCATCACCCTCGTAGTTCTTTCCAGTGGCCTTCTTGTACCAGTCGAGGATCTAAACACGCATTGATCAGCAAAGTGTTTGAGGCAATGATGTCAAGGACACATACACGGCCGACGAAAGGCGAGATTAGGGTAACGCCGGCCTCAGCGCAAGCAACAGCCTGACCGAAGCCAAAGAGAAGGGTTAGGTTGCAGTGGATTTTCTCGTCCCTCTCCAACTCCCTAGCAGCCTGGATACCCTCCCAGGTCGAGGCAATCTTAATCAAGACACGGTCTTTGGAAATACCAACAGACTCGTAGAGAGCGATCAACTCCTTAGCCTAGATAATCATAATCCAAGATTAGACTATCACAAAAGGAAACTGGGGAGATATGACGTCTGGAGTCGGGTAGCTGACTCACCTTCTTCTTGGTGGCTTCCTTATCGAAGGAAAGGCGAGCGTCGACCTCGGTGGAAACACGGCCGGGAATGATGGCGAGGATCTCCTTACCGAACTCGACGAGCTAAAGTCATCGGTATGATCATCAGATATAATGGAGTGACAGAGCGTAACGAAATACTTACGAGCCTATCCATGGCGGCGTTGGTCTGGTTCTCGAGGTCACCACCCTTGCTCTTGGCAAACTGAATAGCAGCGTCAATGAGGCGGGCATAGCCAGGCTTGTTGGCAGCGGCCAAGATCAAAGAAGGGTTGGTTGTAGCATCCTACAGAACACACAACACACTTAGTACACTCCTGCGCAATAACTTATTGACGGTGTGTCATTACCTGGGGCTTGTAAACATCGATGGCTGCAAAGGGATCACTGCTCAATACGAACGCTCTAGTCGCAAAGCTGAACAAGACTTACACTCGAAGTCACCAGAGTCTGAGACGACAACGGTGCCGGTCTTCTTAAGCTGTTCGAGAGAGGAGGTCATGGTGGTTAGAGATCAAGTTATGCTTGGAGGAATGGAAAACCTGACGCAATAATATACTTGACCCAGGACCATGACCAATTAATAACTGTCATGCCGGTGTGTCACGTGGTCCCATATCCATTTCTCGCCGAATGTTGGGAGCCCTCGGAGTGAGCAGTTTGTGGGAGTCTAAGAGCAGCCCTCAGTAACGCTTAGATGCATCACTTCCCTTTGGAAACACATTCCTAGTGGCCCTGGGTGATATCGCACATTAGAAGCCGACTCATCAAGGCTTCCAATGGGACAACATCTATAGCGAACGTGGGCACCATTTACTTGAACTTACCCTCGTCCGACAACCTAAGGGAAACTCTGCCATGTAACGATGTTTATCCGATCCAATAAGTGTACAGTTTTGCATCTCAGCAGCGTATATTAAATAATGACGCAGCGGAGAAGGTCCGTGCTCAATCGATTAAGATGCTGACACACACTGATTATCGGTGATGGGCGATTGACGAGACGGGATCAGAGTCTCACAAACCTCTACCAGATCGTGGGTTGAAGAAGTTGACAGGACCGGCGTTACGCAAACCCAAGGACTGATAAATTACCAAAACGGTAGCAATGGCGATAAAACACGAAACAGTATTCTGATCCTGGCAATTTCGTAACCGCGCAATTACTTTGTTACTACTAGTGTCAATTTATCACTTGGTAGACACTGATAAATATGCAGTGGCAAGTCAAATAATCGACGTTGAATGGGCGGGTGCAATAGAGAAACGCCCGTTGCGTCGTGTCTCGGAGAGATCCCAGGCGCTCGAGGTGCGGACGGATCAAATCGCAAGGGCTATAGCACATTCAGTGGTATTTATATCTTTTTGTTGGGACACCTCGTGGAAAACAATTTGGTGTGACACTGGAGAAGGTTAAAAATGGCGCTGGAGTCGTGTAACGTCTGACTTACCTTTTGGTGGTTTGGTGGCAACTGCCACTGGGAGCGATGTGACGTTTGAAGGCGACGTGACTGACATGTGGCTTTCCTGGGCTTACCGCACTTAGTCGTACTGGCAGGGTCGCTCAGCGCCATGCTTCACTGCCTGCGGCTATCCGTCCTCTCATTCTAAAAATCGTGTAGGCAAAAGACAACTTTGGGGCTCGAAAGACCATTTCGAAACTCATGCGTACACTTTTACAGCTGGACGTGTACATACACGGATGTTCGCGCCCAAGCCGACATATTAGCAATAGTAGTTGACATTGTTGTTGGCGATGAGGTACGAGGAAGCACCTAACAGATGTGAAATGACTCTCAGCGATGAGATCTCCATCATGGAGAGTCACAGTCTCGACAAGCAAGGGGTTTCATATGAGCATGCCCCTGGCAGTCTTACTGTTATGTCCATAATCACTAAGATATTGGCCCAGACACCGTTCAATATTGTCTAATGCACCATAAATCCCTTGATATCAGAATCTGGTTGATTAAGGCGATGATAAATTGAGTAAGGGTGATAGCGCGACTGAGCCTGCGAATGAGATGTAGGCTCAATTCAGACTTTACGACAAAGTATTAAATAAGCCAAGGATACTAGCTACGACGACATCGATTCGTTTCGATAAAACAGAGGTATATGATGATTTGACAGATTGGCTGAGAGTTTCGAATGGACATTTCGCAACAACGATAGGATACGCTCCCCAGCAGCCACCCAAGTCGTAGGAGTATATAGCACTAATCACGGTATGGTCATCAAGAGGTGTCTAATGTCCGTAAAGCCCGGATCAAAATAGCACTGCGGCATTGATGACCCTTCTTACCTGAATCTGAGTTATCGCGCACCGCTCTGATAGGGGTCGGCCTTTTTCAGCACTATACTAGCAGTGTTGATCAATCCTTTTGTGCTTGATTCCTATGTACAATCTATGAGCTCCCACTCTTAGGCCCAAGGACCACGTATTTCCGACATCAGTTATGTTCCAAATAAACCTGTTACTCTCAAGCTGCAAGAAATTGGGCAGGTGTCCCTTTGATCGCTTCTTCTCTTGTCAATACATCCCGATACAACTGGGTATCTCGGACATGCACCGGACCACGTAGCTAAGCGACACATGAGCTTCTTCACCATACTGAAATAACACAAGAACACCTTTCCTGACAAAGTCAGCTATCCTACCGCTCTTTTGGATTGAGCAACCCCGATCGGTGGCAGATGGAACTAGACGATCCTCTGGGGTGTATGCAATTGGCAGATCATGTCAACGTCTCTCGGAGCTTTCCACCCTTCACATTGCCGTTGACTCACACATGATACGGAGGTGAAGTAACTGCGCCTGATGGTCATGCTCATAAGCCGTCCCAGGTCTTCGGCACGGGAACAAGGAAAGTAATGAGTGAAAAGTCCCCGAGAAAAGTAATCGGTACATATCTGTCCGACTTAACTTGATAGAATAATAGATTATCAGCACCGACCAGCGCCCGTAGGCGAGAGTCCCTCCGTATAAAAGGCCCTAGACTCATAGACTAATATAGGTACCGGAGGCTGCCTGTCCGGATGTTTGCATTATGTCGATTTAGGAAAGTAGGGGCCGGTTTGTGGGGAGGAAGGTGACATCTGTTTCTCCGCCAAGGCCGGTGCGCGTCCTAGATATGTGCAGGGAGTAAAAAACAGGAATATTCTGACATGTGCTGTACGGAATAATTGGGAGGGCTATGCTAGGCGGGTGCTGTGCTAACAGCTTCGATATCGTCAAGAGCAGATTTGCCTTTGCTTACTCTGGTGTTCCTCTTTTTCTCAGAGACGATGTATTCATCCATGTTCTGTTAACCAGTTTATCAGTTTCAAGAATTCTCGGAACGCTCACGCACCGGGAATACAACCGCCGACGACAGACCTCATCTATGACATGCTTGGATTTTGACTTTTGACAAAAATAGGATAAGCGATGTTCGCGTGACCTTCATCATTAATACCTACCTAATAAGGAAACTAGTAATCTACAATTTTTGGCATTGCAACGCATACAGTGTACAGCCCCCGAGTATCATTATCATGGCACGTCAACGAAGATCGTAGTCATTTAGTCATTTTATGCAAGTGAGACGGGAGGGACGGGCGGATGGGTTGAGATGACTAGGTTGACTGAGCAGAGGTATAGTCGTTATTTGACTTTTTGGAGTTGCTGAAAGGTAGTTCATTGCCCTCCTGCAGGGAAGGAGATAATATTGTTAACCCCGCAGTGTGAATATATGTAATTGATATTTGATTTATTGCACATAGCGCCGTGCGTCTACGTTTAGGTTCGGAAGCGAAGATGATGAAAACGGGAACAAAGTACGAATATCAGGATCTTTATCCTCGGTAACGCGGACTTGGAAAAGGTGCTGACGGCGGGAGGAAGAGTCTGACCGTCAATTAACCCCCTGCACAATCCGCGACGCATATAAGGATTCGGCATCAGCGCTGTTCCGCGCCTCCGGTGATAACTTGACCTTGGAAGTAACTTGTCAATTGGCACTAACATTGTAGATCTGTCTCCTTTGGCCATCTGGCGTCTCCTCTCTGCCGATCTCTGTTGAGCGATAAGTGTAAGGTTGGATCAAGATAGCTGAATCTCCTCATTGCATATGGCTGCGAGGGCGGCTAGAGGCCTGGTTACCATGACTAGATCTGACTTACCTACGTCAGGAGTGACTGTATTCGTCTCCGACGGGGCTCGCCTTGCAGTAGGAGGGCTATTATGTGGTATCTAAATCTGGTTCCTTTGAGACTGCTTGTGAGATGTTAGCCCCTGGTTGCACCTATTAAAGCGGGACAGGGGTGGGGTTGTGAATCATAAGTTGTTTTCCCTTCTCCCCCCCCTCCCAAGCTCAGAGGTTGCACCCTCCAACCGTTTGCGAGCTTTTGTGCCTTTTTCTTGAGACTTACGGTCCTACCTACAATGTCGAGACATCATCATCATCACCATTACAAGGGCTCTGCCTATCCTACGTCGACGCGGTCAATGAGTCCGCCTATCATCACGTTGTACGATGTGCCTGGGCATACACCACAGCCATGGGCACCTAATATCTGGCGCATTCGGTGAGATTTCTTCTCAGAAACATCACCCAATGATGTTAACCAACTTTGATTAGATTTATTCTGAATTTCAAGCGCCTACCATACAAGACCGTCTGGGTGGAGTTCCCAGACGTCGAGACGACACTACGGTCGATCAATGCGCCTCCCAGCACCATACGGAGCGACGGCAGGCCGGTATATACGCTCCCTGTCATTGTGGATCCAACACGAAATCCAATGGCGCCGGAAGTGCTTTCGAATACGAACCATATTGCAGAGTACCTCGAGTCGGCGTACCCAGCGCGTCCTGTCTTCCCTGAGGGTTCGCGAGCAATGCAAACACTATTCGTGCACTACATCCAAGAGGTGTTCGCGAAACCTCTGCTGCCAATAATGATACCGCTGAGTCATCAACAGCTCCCTGAACGGTCTCGGTCTCATTTCCCGCCCTCGCCATATGGGACAAGCGGGGGTCATGGGGGAATGCAGATGTTATCTGGGCCACAAAGGGAGCAGGCGTGGATGGCTGTGAAAGAGCAATTTGATTTCTTGGCTATGATTTTGGATAAGAATGCGGGGGACGGGGATGGGGTTGTTGCAATGGGGCGGGAGGTGTCGTATGCAGATTTTGCGCTCTGCTCGGTGTTAATATGGATTGAGCGGATGGCTGCGCATGACGGGTGGGCTCGGGTGCGAACGTGGAATAATGGGCGGTGGCATAGGCTGTACGAGAGGTGCCGAGAGTACATGGACGAACTGTAGATGTGTAGTGTTTGATATGTAGATTAGTTATTTATGTGATCTGTAGTCTAGTTATTTATGTGATCCGCTTCTATCACTCTTGTCACTCACCACATGGGCACAGAGCCATGGCGGCGTCCTCCTCCTACTGCTCACCGTCCTCCTCAGCAGTAACCATCCCTACTCCCGGAAAATCCATTCTCAAACGTCCACCACCCCCTCAACAGTCCCTCTTCTCGCGTATAACCAAGTTCTTGCCCTCGGCCAATCAGCAGCAGAGCAACCACCAGACTGATGACGAGACAAAGCCGCTCAAGCGCGCCCATTTTATTCTACCAGAAATAGCTATCGTCTATCCGATATCCTCCGTTAATCCTCCCTCAACACCATCGCTCAAGGACGAAAAACGGGCCATCGAGGATAGAGAGTACGAGCGGCGACGCCGGGTCGTCCGCGGTCAGCCCAAAAGCCCCGGGGCAGAGCCTGAAGGATGGTGGAGCATGGACAAGGTCGAATCATTCTATCGCGAGTGCTGCGCTGGTTGCGACGAGGTGCCAGATCCTGCAATCAGTGCCGCGTTCAAGGTTGGCGCCATCCATCTCCGAGCCAAATCATCAGTACTGACTACATATCAATTAGAATGCATCACACACCAATCCTCGTACTGTTGATCTTTCAGGCGTACAGTTGACTCTGACGTCTGCGTCGGTTCTGTCAGATGTGTTTATGATAGAGTGGGGCTTGCGCAAGGTCGTGTTCCGGGAGTGTGACCTGGATGAACACGTATGTCATTTCGTGTCTCTCAGCACCCTTGTTTACGCGATGCACAGATTTTGAAACCTATTCTACATTCACTCTTGATCCCAGGCACGCTTTCCTTTCTCTCTGTTGCCTCCAATCGACGTCTCAAGACCCCCGCGTACCGGCTCATTGGTGCCTATGTCAAGAAAGCCAAGAGTCTGCGATTTCTTGATCTCGCCCAGAATTCCCTTGACAAGAAAGCTATTGAATACATCGTGGCCGCGCTTGAGACTCCACCAGAACAGGGATTAGAATCACTGCGCTTGGATGACTGTTCATTACGGCCAGCTGCGCTCGAGGCACTCTGTGCGTATTGCCCAAAAAAGACGATGTTTCAATGATGTTTAACAGCTGGACAGGCCGAGCAGTACGCACGTCTTCGCTCAAACACATATCGCTGCGGTATAATCGTCTCAGCTCTACAGGCGGGGTTGCATTGGCTCTCATGATACGGGACTATCCAGACACAATGCCCAACCCAATTCCAGTCTCGCCTACACCCTCCAGCGCAGGGACACCCGTATCATCTACCACATCGTCACCAACAACGTCTGTATCGAGTCTGCCACCGGTGACCTCTCCCCCTGGCACAGCCGCCACTGCACTACCACCTCCCCCAGCGAAGACTGGGCCAGTTTTACCACCACCGCGACACCCTTTGCAGAATCCAGTGCAAACGACCTATACGCCCTATATACCCCGAAACAAGAGACGTCCTGGTGCTGGTACTACAGGATCATCAAGTCCACTTTCAGCTAGTGGGCAACAAATACCGATTATCACTTCGTCGTCGCAGGGTGGTGTGACGATGAGGCACCCTGCACCTGCGCCTTCCGCCGCCTCGGGTTTAAGTCCGGCACATGGGCATGCATCTGGACATGGACACGTGAAACAGGATGGTTCGGTTGGAGTTGGGTCAGCGGGGAGACATGATACAGGACCGAGTGCAGCATTATTAGATCGTGTGAGGGCGCTGGATGCGTTGCCTCGCCTTGGAGCGCTGCGGACGTTGGATTTGAAGGGGAATGATTTACGGGTAAGCTCTTGTTTTGGTTTCTCCGCGGAACGAGCGGCTGTTGACGTGGTTTGATTCGGTTCTGTGTTCCGTGTTGTGGCATGGTGCTGGATGGGAAATGGTTGTGGTTGCGTGGTGATGATGCGTGTGGGTAGAATGGGATCACGTATCTCGCGCAGGTGCTTAAACGCAATCGGACGCTCAAGTTGTTGAATTTGAGTGAGAATAAGTTGGACGTAGCATGTTTGGTTGCCATTGCGGAAGCTCTCGTGAGTTGTCACGCGGCTCAGGCGTGGGGGGTTAGTATTGACTCTCTTGCATCGACAGAAATATAACTCCTGTTTGGAGACGCTGGATATGAGCAAGAACCCATGTTCAGGACCGAGTCTTGATGGCGTACGCCTTTTTCTTTCTCTTTCCTGCCCCTCAAGCTTACCCACTCTATCTTTACAGATCCAATCCCTGCGTACAGCATTCACACTCAACACTTCCCTCAAACGGCTTTTCCTCTCGTCCACACACCTCACCTCCGCCGGCGCAATTGCGCTCGCGGAATTCCTACCCGAGTCCACATCTCTCCTCCACCTCGACCTGACAAACAATGCGCTAGATCTGGCGGGGGTCATGGCCCTCAATTCGGGATTGAAGAGCAACCACGTGATGAGATGCTTGGATTTGAATATCCCACCTGACGATGAGAAGTTTGCCAAGTGTGTCACTCAATTCAGTCTTTTTTATTGTTATAATTGTGGTGGCTGATTTGTGATCTGGTTTATTTCGACTTCAGGATGTGTCGAGAGATTTTGAATACTTGCATACGCAACACTGAAGAAGCGGAACGGAACTCAAAAGGCACTGGTTCAGCTCCGTCGTCGGCTATTTCGGAGACTTCCGCTGGCGCTGGTAGGACTGAGTCACAGATCGTGAGTGGGAAGGGACAGAAGAAAGGGGTATGGGGGCTGATTGAGGAGAGTGAACTCGCGAGGTCTATAAGGAAGGATGAAGAGAAGAAGGTCCGTTTTTTCATCTTTTCATTTTGTTATGGGTTTGCTCACGAAGGTATTGTTATAGATCGAGAATGACGTTGTCACTCGCGCGCGGGGATGCATAGCTCAACTCCACGCACTTATTTCTCCTTCACCCATTCCATCTTCACCTTTACTCATGTCACCAACTACACCCGTTTCCGGAACGCCCATGACGCCTACCACCTCTGTCATCAAAAAGAAACAGACCGTAGAAGAAATAACGACTACTGGTGGTGCGATAATCGTTGAACTGCGCTCAGCGATCCAAGAGACCGAGGATCCATTGCGGTTGCAAGAGCTATTAGGCGTGAACGACGAACTTGTATCTTTGCTCAAGCAGTCTATGTCGCTGGGTGGTGGCGGCGAGGGTGCCGGAAATGGCGGGGCAGTGGGGGGAAGGCCAAAGTTAGTGCTGCAGGGATTGGGGCTATCGTTTGACGGTAATTCCGATGGAAATGGTAATGAAGCTAAACCGCTGCTAGAAATAGAGGAGAGTGATGATGATGCTAATGTTCCTGACCCTCCCGATGTAGGTGTTGGTGCCGTTGATACAAGCGCAAATGGTGTTGTTGGTCAGGGTGCCCCGGCAGAAGGAGTGAAACAGGATGGGGATGAGGAAGAGCCAATGCCTACGACACCACGTATAGATAAGGGCAAGGGACGAGCGGAGCCGGAAGAGGAAGAACCAGAGAAGGTGTTGAGCCCGTCGTACGTTATTGACTCGGAAGATGAAGATGAGGAGGGCGGAAGGTACGATATTCCGGAGGAGATTGCGGCGCTTATGCCGTCGCCTACTGAACGGTATGTTGTGGCCTTCGAGTTTCGAGCTCAGGGAACAGTGTTTGACCTGTGTTTGGTGATGCATACAGGTCGCGAAGTTGGGTCGCAGAGGAGGGAGAGATATTCCGGAAGGGAACAGTGCTCCTTGGGCCGGAAGAGTTGGAGGGCGAGTATGCGGGCGAGGAGTTGCGCAAAGAGGTGCGCGTTATCCTACATCTTTCATTGCCATCTTGACTCACCTACTCGTATAGCTACTCGAAGCAATGGTTGAACGTCCACCACCCCGCCCAATCCACGATGAGTTCGGCATGGAGATTCTACTTGGTCCAGGACTCGACAACCTCGATCCCACACCAATAAACACACCCCTGTCGCCTCCACCACCCTCAGTCGGAACGCCGACCACTCATAGTCCTACGTTTACCAATAATGGATTTGGATTGGGGAGTCCTGTGAGTGAGCAACAGCAGAAACCACCGCCAATACCCTATATCCCACGAAGGACCTCATCGGCGTCGACAGCATCCAATTCGATTATGGGTGTCATCTCACCTACGTCGGGCAATGGAGGTTCGTCGAATTTTGGACACCAATCCATTGGTGGTGGTGGGAATGGGGCGGCTTCGCCTGTGGTTGGACCCGATGGGTCGCCGAATGCACTTGCGCACGTCCCGATGTTTGTGAAACGGACAAGGTCGCTGGATTCGAGCAGTTCGGTGTCCGGCTCGGGATCGGCTTCTGGTTGAAGAGAGACGAAGCATGCTGATTGCGGGGAAGGTAAAAAGGATTTGGATAGGTGTTTGTCTGTTTCATTTTGAGGTTGAGGATATCATTTTAGTAGCACTTAGTGACTCTAGGTAATTCAGTGGTATCTACACCTTTCTACATTCATATATTAGTGTGGTGTAGCTTGGGATAACAAAGGGTTTGGATGCGTAAGATGGAGGGGACTGAATTGACGAACGGTGGGCGGAGTAGTCTAAAGCCACCCCCAGAATACAGACCGGACAATGAGTCTTGACTCGACAAACAATCACTTCGGCGGGGATCCTTTGGGGTAAAAGGCGAGAGGGAGGGTGCAACTTTCCATTTTCTGCCCCGGCTTTCGGCTCTTCATGGAGGGGGGTTGTAGATTGGGAGCTATGTCGTGGCCGTGCACAAGGGAGGATCAACCAACACAATGTACTTAGTACGTCCTGCGCTGCAAGGGTTGTGAGTGAAGCAGTGGTCGAGCTTCCAGTGTTTGCCTAACGCACGACGGACTTGGTATGGACGAACTTGGTCTAGGACTTGACATCCTTGGCTCCACGTTAAAGAACATTGAACACGCTTCTGTTACCACACCCTGCCTCGGTCCACGGTTTTGATTGGATTGAAGGTGGCTTATTTCCTGCCATGACTTTAGTATCGTTCTGTTTCCGTTTTCTGTCGCTGTCGGAAACATATACTCGTTCTGACTGAGAGGTCAATCACTGAGGTCGGACGCCTGTCATCAGCATCAGTCCGGGAAGAAAACTGATACTACCCCCGTTCTGTCCATTGCTGTGTACGCACTAGGATAGAGCTGTTACTGATGCTGGCACGTAGTCTCCTGTAGTCAGACTCACGAGGTGATTTTCCTTATAAGTCTTTGACGACGACACCAAGTATGAGCTAGCACGTGGGAACTAGTGACCGTGGCAGAACTGTTTAGGACAGTTCTGCCGGCAGATCAGCAGATCGGCAACTGCCAGGGGGTGGCAGAATGCAGCAAAATGCTCAACGAGACGTTTCGTGATTTTTATCTACCTACAGTCATAGTACGCACTCTTCGACATTATGTTCCTTCACAGCCCAACACCACCTTCAGAAAGAAGGCTATCAATGCTCCATGCTTCACTGCCACCCACCTCACCCACAAACAAAGTGCCACTCCCTCTCAATGACTGGTTCTACTCCCTCAGTAATTTTCACATACTCGTCAAAGTCATAAACCTCCCCTGCAAGCACCTCTGCCCCATCACACAATTCTGAGTACTTGGCTACTCTGTCCTCAAGTTCCCTGTATGCCTCATCAAGCTCCTCCTCAGTGATTGACTCCAGGCCTCCACTATTGTCACTCTCAGCTGTGCTACTAGCCAAGGGACTGGTCCAGGTAAAATTTCCTTTGAGTTCTTGAGTGAGATCTATGTTGATTCCAACCTTGTTAGGTGTGTGCATGTGTGCATATGTGCATTTGTTCAACAAAGTGATTTTCCAGCAGACTGGAGATGTTTAGCTAGATGATAGGTATTGTTTCCATGTAATTTGCCAAGAAACTTGAATGCAGAAAGGGCCAAATTGCACCTCCTTGCTGTTTGAACACAGCCTAGTTGAGAAAAGAGTCACTTGACATCAGCTGCATGGGGAACAACTGAGAGGATCTTGATAGTGAAGATCTTCAATAGATGGTCTCTAGAGCTCACTAGAAGCCCCCCCCCCACTACTTGAGACCATGACAGTCACCTCCTTCAAAAGGTGCTTGACAACAATGATATGATTTGAGGTTGTTGACAAGCTTTTGAGCCTAGTCTTCACTCCATCTCCATTGCTGTGCTATTCCAAGTACTGTAATAACCATGAATACAAATGAGTGCCTACTTGCAGCTTGAGAAATTGCAAGATGACATGCAAGTGGATGAAGAAAGAGTACAAGGGAATGAATGGGTGTGTTCATGCATGAAAACAGCAATTAAATATAGATTTTGCATGTATCCAAAAGCCCACACTGTCTTCTTCTGAGTCAAAGGGCAGCCTGATCATGTCTTGAGCACAATGAATGAGCTCAGGTAATCAGAATCAGTATCCAGTACAGAGGGTGCCAAGGTTTCTATTTAAGTTTTTGTGTCATGTCACAACTCAAAATACCCCACATGTTTTATCATAGAAATAGGGTCAATATATTAATTGGGACAGATCACTGACCTTGGGATCAGATTCAAAAACAATAAGAAGGGCCAGTTTTGAATCTAATTATTGTCTCTATTATGAACCCTCAGTACAACTGCCACAATGTTATTTACCATGCTCTCATCCATGAGCTAGGCCTAGACAGCACTGGCTGTCACACCACCCAAGACCCCAACTACTCAACCAACAAGTCTACACATTATCACAATGCCACATTTGCCAACTGTCGCTTTCCTGGCCACACATCACTATTCTCTGAAGACTGGCCAACTCCTGGCCCTCCATTCTACTCTACTGACAGGATGATGACTGAGATCCTATGCATCACCTGGGAGAATGCTCCCTTCACTCATGTTTTTGATCCTGATGGACTGTACATCCAAACCATCCATAACAACTTTGACTCCACCTGGGCCCACAGCTGGAAGATGATTCCTTATGCAGGAGAGCCACTTGTATTCCTCCACCCCTACATGATGTACCCACCTGAGGTCATCCTGCACATTATCAAATATGAAGTCACCCATGGACTCTACTTTTGGGAAGTAGAAGTCTATTGCCTTGACCCGAACTCCAATGAACCTCTGGCCATCCCTCCCCATCATATGCAGCTCCCTCCACTCTTCTCAGTTGACTCCAATGTCCCTGGCCTTGACAAGTCAGAGCCTATGCAGCCTGCAGTCGATCCACCTCCATATCCACCTCCCTATGTCACTGCAGATGTCTCCTTGTCATCCTTGTCATTGTCACCACACTACAGCCTGCTCTACCTTCATGGATCAGGCTCATCAGAAGAACTGCAGCCCTTTACAGGGTATTCCACCATTCCCCATTCTAGCTCATCCCCTGACTTGTATTCCTCTGACTCCATCAATGGACAGCTCCACTCTAATATGGACTTGTAATGTTACTAGTAAATAGTTCTTTCTATCTCTTGTGCTATTGACTATTTGTCTAGTATCCTTGTATCTCAGTTGAACCCTGATTTGGACTGTTTCCCTTATTTAGTTAGTTTCCCTTTCTGTCTCCATTTCCTATTCTGCCTTAGTCTCTATTCTTGTATCTCTCCACTCTGTAGCTATGCTTCTATTGACTCTCAGACATGCAGCACTACTTCATCATAGTTACCACTTTAGGACTTTAGAAGTAGAGCTTAAATAGCTGCCTATGTACTGGAAGTGCAAGCTTCCTATATTCTCAAATCCAGAGTTATTGTCTTGCCTTTAACTTTGCAATTGACATTAGCTCACAATCAGTGTGGTAGTAAACTCTCTATTGGTCTCATACTTGACTGATAGAAGTTCAACCTTGAAGTGTGCTTAACTGGACACTTGCCTTGCCACCTTCTTATCATGATCCTTCTTGCTAGATCCTAGTGCCTCTGTGAACCATCTAGCAAGATAGCCACCCCCTAGCAAAGCTTAGGTGCCTGGCAATAAGGACCATCCTAACAGTCTCATAAAATACAACTGACATCTGTCATCATTCATAATCCCTGAAAGAATAGGTTTCAATGCCTGATTTGATGCTAGAAGAAAAATTGGCATAGAAACTGGTGGCTGCCATGGGGATAAAATCAGCAGTCTGATCCAGTTCAATCCCTGCACTAGAAGCCAATTTCCCCCAGGTTTCTGAGTCTGCTTTAAGATTGGTGTAAGGTGTCAAGTCATTAGTTGATTCAAAATCAGGAGAGTATTAAGATTGAGTGGCCCATGAGTGGGCATGGGAGCAGGGCACTCATTCTGTTCATCTGAATCTGTGGCAGTCCCCCATTTTCATTTTCTCTTTCTTCATAAATCTCACTGTTTTCACCTGCCTGTGAGTTTTGTATTGTCACACATGCTCTGAAACATTTTTTTACCTCAGATTCAGATGAATAGAATAAGTGCCCTGCTCCTGTGTCCACTCATGGGCCACTCAATCTTAATACTCTCCTGATTTTGAATCAACTAATGACTTGACACCTTACACCAATCTTAAAGCAGACTCAGAAACCTGGGGGAAATTGGCTTCTAGTGCAGGGATTGAACTGGATCAGACTGCTGATTTTATCCCCATGGCAGCCACCAGTTTCTGTGCCAATTTTTCTTCTAGCATCAAATCAGGCATTGAAACCTATTCTTTCAGGGATTATGAATGATGACAGATGTCAGTTGTATTTTATGAGACAATAATTAGATTCAAAACTGGCCCTCCTTATTGTTTTTGAATCTGATCCCAAGGTCAGTGATCTGTCCCAATTAATATATTGATTCTATTTCTATGATAAAACAAGTGGGGTATTTTGAGTTGTGACATGACACAAAAACTTAAATAGAAACCTTGGCACCCTCTGTACTGGATACCAACTCTGATTAGTCTCAGGTGAGTATACAATCAGCTAAAGTGACATTGTGAGATTCAAGGTTTCTGATGGCATCAACAAAGGGTTTAACAACTTTGATGAGTTGATTGAGATGAGCCCAAAATGTTCCATCTGAAAGCACAGTCATAGATGTCACTTGGAATGGTAGAGAGACCATTTGTCATCTTCTGTGCATCAGGCTGTATACAAATCTTGGAAAGGGATACCCTGATTATATAACTCAGCAGTGTTAGCATGGGATTCATGGATAGTTATATGGCTCATACCTATGTGACCTAATACTGAGGGCCTGAAGAATAAGGATGTACCACTGGGTCTCACAATTCTTCTGTAAAGTTCAAGTAACTCCAGCCTCTTTGGCTTCTTGTTTGAGCTGCCTCCCCCAGTAGTAGGATCCATTAAAGAATGTCAGAATTCTGTTGCACTTCTTGATAATGTCTTTCATTTCCACAAATGATGTAATCTCACCAATCATGTTGTTAATAGCATGAAGAATGCATGGCAGTGTCTATATGTAACATAACAAGGGAATTGAGCTTTCAGACATCAATAAATTGACCAATACTTATGAGAACCCAGTAGTAGGTTTGCTAAAATTGAGATTGGAACAATTGCATTACAGCTGGGTTGTCTGTGACCAGGGCAATTATTCTTATTCCACCTTTAAGCCCCATTGAATGTAATGCCCTGATAACAGCAGCATGTAAGTTTCCAGCTATAGCACATTCACCAGTCATGTCTTCAAGGCTGAGAACAACAGGGAATTGGTTGACTTCTGAGACTACAGTACCATGCAGACTACATTGTAAGCAATTCTCCTATCCATCAAAGAGCAATGTAAGTTGGTCTTGGGAAAGGATGTCAGAATGGAGCTGCTCATAGTCAAGGACCATGGCCACTCAGAGGGAAGGGGAAAAGAGGGAGGTGGCCTTGACAGAGGCTGCAAGCTGTTCTTGAGTGAAAACAGGTCTGAAGTTATGAGAATTTACCATGGTGTAGCTATTATTCCCCCCTTTAGAGTAGATGTCCTATTACCTAGTCAAAGTATCTGGTTTTGTCCCAAGGCATCTGGGACAGAAGTGGATAATCAGGTTAAACTATGACAAGTATTCAGACCAATGAGCCTGGCAATGGGTCAGAATTTTAGTAGTAGAAAAATACTCAAGATTCTTGTAATTGGTGACCACATCAATAGGCAAGGTGAAGCCTTCAAGATAATGTTGCTAGACATAGAAAGCCTTAAAAATAGCTAGAAGTTCCTTGTTATGAGTATCATGGTTAGATTCAAATGAATTGAAAGTGCAGAAATGAAAAGTGATAGGATGAATGTCATCATCAGGAGCAATAATGGAAAGAATGACAGCCAGGGCATAGTTGTAAGGATGCTTAGGTCAGGTTTTCTCACAGTTGTGATGGACTTTTAGGTAGCCATCAATTTCGTAGCTTTCTTTTCTTTAGGTCTTTATTTTCGTCAACTCGCCCTACGTTTGTGTAGCCAGCACCTATATAACTGGTCTTACGCACTTGGGCACAACGATCTAAGACTCTCAACACACTCCTGTGAGGCCAAAGGCCTTACAATAGTCTGATGCATCAGTCTTGACAATAATCTGGGAGTCCAGAATCTAGTGAGTTAAGACTGGAGCCATAGTGAAAGCCTTCTTGAGCATTTCAAACACTGTGCAGTACTCCTCCATGCAGTTCCAAGGAGCACTCTTGTGGATAGGACAGGTCAGAGAAACTACAATGTCAGAATAACCATGAATAAAATGACAGTGGAAGTTTGCAAAACATAGAAAGAACTGAATGACCTTGACTTTCTTTAGCTCAGGCCAATCTTGAATGATCTTGTCTTTGTCTTTGGACACCTTGAGACTGTCTGGGGATGAGATGTAATCAAGGTATTCAACTGATTCTAAATGGAACTCACATTTGTCTACTCATACACACAAGCTGTACTTGTGGAGCTAATGGAGCACCTCTCAGACATGTTTGGGAGATGTCATCCAAGTAGATCAGTATATCATCAAAATAGATAGTGACACATATATCTAATAAGTTGCTGAAAACATCATTCATGCAGTGCTAGAAAGTTGCCAAGGCATTGGTGAGTCTGAATGGCATGATCATCCATTCAAAGGACCTATAGCAGGTCTGGAAGGCAGTTCTCCACTTATCTCCCTCAGCTCTGCAGATGAGGTGATAGGCATCACAAAGATCTATCTTGGTATAGGTATAAGTCTTGTGAGGAGAATCAAGGAGATTAGAAATCAAGGGAAGAGGATAACAGTCTTTTTTGGTGATCTTGTTGAGTCCACAGAAATTGATGCAAAGGTAGAGAGAACCATCTTTCTTGTGGATGAAGAGGACTAGAGCACCATTTAGGGAAGTTGACAAATGAATGAAGCCAATGGATAAGTGTTCATCAATGAATTCCCTTAATACTTCCAGCTCAACCTGGGATAGAGAGTCAATGGTCCCAATAGGAGGACTAACATCTTCTTCCAGATTGATTTTAAGGTCATACAGACAATGCAGAGGCAATGTATCTGCATGGACCTTACTGAAGACATCAGCAAACTTGGGATACTTGGAGGGAACATTAGACAGTTTGACAGGCCCAGATGGCTGGATGAACCAAGTAGACACAGAGAAGGAACAGATGTTGAAAGTAAAAGAAATTGAACCAGAAAGACAGAACACACAGAGAAAGGCTGCAGTGCCAATCAGGCTGATATAAGAATTGAGTGAAGGTGAATCAGATGGAGAGAACAGAAAACATGATTAGAAACAGAGGAAGGTGGATCTGGATGGACTGGAAAAGCAGAAGGAAGCATGGTATTGAGAGTCAGAACAGGAGTTGGAAGGTCTTGTTGCTGTGGCAAGGAGATACTATTCAAAACCCAGCCAATCAACAGATTGTAGCAGGTGAGCCAGGTGTGACTGAGAACTACAGAATAAGATGAATCCAACTGAGTGACATAGAAGTCTGAAGTCATTGATTCACCAGTAGGAAATGTAACAGGGATTTTTGCTAGTTGAGTTATATATGAGTTTGAAGAGCTGTCAAAAAGTTGAAGTTCTACAAGAGCAATGCAGAAGATAGGAATTAAGCAATTACAAACAAGGGAAGAATGAATGAAACAATGTATTAAACCACTGTCCACCAAGGCAGTCACAGTACTGTTGGAAGAAGGTGGATCAGAGGCAGATAAAAGGGCAAAAGATATAGAGAGAGGAAAAACATGAAGAGCATGAGGGTCAGAAAGAGTAGACATATTGAGCCAGAAACTCTCTGTAGCACAGATGAGTTCAATGTGGTCCCAGTTTGTGTGGAGTCCTGAGGACTGTCCTCCATTTTTTTGAACCCAATGGGGGATTTGAAGGAGAGGAGCTCTTCACTGGGACCTCAGCTTGGGTTTGAGCTTGCTGACCTTTAACCTTTTGATTAGAGGCAGATGAGCCTGGAGCAGGGGTGGACCTGGATGCTTTGTAAGGACAGTTATTCACTTGATGGTTAGTATTGCCACAGAACATACAGAGATTGTTGTTGAAATGGTGTTGGTGCTTCTAAGGTGTGAGTTTGCTGTTCAGGCCAAGCTTGTTGCCCAAAGATGATTTTAGAGTGTTTCCAGATGAGTTTGGCTAATTGCCAGACTGAGGGGACAAGAAAGCAGGTTTGGTGGATATAAAGGAATTTGGCTTCTAATTATTGTTGTTGGATGAATTGCCAGATTTATTTTGATTAGAGTCATTTCTTGGGGGCTATACAGAATGGTCAATATGATGCTTCTGCTTATGCTGCCACTTCCAGTAACATTGATCAATAAAACTATTGACCCTTTTCCTTTTGCCCAAGGAGAATGGTTTACTCTTTGCCTGAGTGACCATCAAGTCCTGAATCTGGAAGACCCTTATAATAATGATGGCAGAGAACTGAGTCTGGCTGCCTGACCAAACTAGCCAGGCAGTTGAACTCAAGGTCATACTTAAGGATAGGCTGATTGCTAGCTATCTGGAGAGAATCCAGCTCTTCAATGGCTTCTTCAGTTGGATCTGCAAGTCCAAAATGAGTTTCTAATTCTGAGATGAAGTCTTCCCAGTTGTTAAGGAGCTTGTGATTGGACTAATCAAGGTTTTCAGACCCCAAGATGGACTGAAACTGGTCAAGGGCAGCACCAGACAGATACATGACAGCAAAGCAGATTTTGGAAGAACCTTCAGCAAACTAATGCAGATTGGCAGTGAAATAGAGGCAGCACTGGAAGACCTATTGGTAGATTTTGAGAGGGACTGAACTGTTGAAAGTGTCCAGTTCTCAGACCTTCACACAAGAAGGATTTGTTGAGCCAATGGAATTGCTCCATTCAAGAGAATGGAGGGTCAGGAAAAGGCAGCCAAGGACATCAGCTAAAAGCTCCTGGGGACCTTGATTTTCATTTTCATCCTCAACAGGTTTGCCTTCACTATCACTATCACCTCCAGAGTCCAGAGGACTGCTGGAGCCACCTTGAAAGGGCACAGAAGGGTACTGGATCTGAGTTTTGGACTTGGTAGCAGTAGTAAGTGTCATATTGGAGGAAGAATGTGTTGGAGGAGGGGTAGTGGAGAATTCATGATTTGTGCATGGAAGAACAGGGTCTGGAATAGTAATTTCTTGAGCTCATACAGTACTTCAGATTGCAGATGGCATAAAAATTTGCAATGATACCAGAGGCTTGAGTCAGAATATACTGTTGAGAACTGACTCCAGATGGGGGCAGACCATAGGGAGCTAAGAGTGGACATGTGCAGACACAGGATTGAAGCCTTGGCTTCAACTTATGCATTGCACCCCTCTGATACCATGATGCCCTCACTTGACCAACTATAGACTTAAGTGGACAAGCAGACAGAAGTTGGACAAGGAGAGGACAAGTGCAGACTGATGAGTAGACTTGTAGTAGACAGACAGGAGAGAAAGGAGAAAGTTCTAAGTTGATATTCTGACTGAGGAGTACAAATAGTTATAGTAAGACTTATATACTACTAGTCAGGATAAAGTCCAGAAAGTGAAATAGATAAGTAGAGCAATAGTAACTACCTTAAGGAGAATACAAGAAACATGTGAACTGATAACCACAGTGAAGATACTAGAAAAAGGAGTCTGTCCACATTGCATCCAGATGTCCAAAGGATGGGACAGAATAGGCAGATTGGATAACAGAGAAACTGAGATAATCAGAAGATAATCAAAGACAAGCAGGATATTCACAGATAAATAGAAATGCAAGATAATTGGATAAGAAAATTGGATAAGGAAACAAGATGGGAAGAACAGGGCAGAGAAAGGTATTTGCAAAAGATAAAGTCTGAGAATACCTGAGGAAAAGTTAAACTGAATGTATCTGCAGAATCTGGGTTTGTAACCAAGGCTCCAAGAGTTTAACAGACACAAAGTGAAGTCTGTAACAGATTCACTAAACCTTCACCTCTCCCTCTCTCTTACACACATACATTTATGCAAATGATTCTTGTCACCAGCCTTCCACAGCACAGTCATCTTTGGAAAACATGCTAAACTTGCAGCTGATATACTCTGCATCACTTCATACAGTCAAAGTCATCCCAAGGCAGTTCCCCTCATTATGAGAAGCCTCTGGACATTTGGCCCAGTATGTGCCCTTGTTTACCAAGACACTCACTCTCATTGGCATTAGGCAATTTGAGTTGTCCCAGTGACTGACGTGACCTCCCAATGAGGTTCTAAACATGTTGTCACAATGTGCACCTCTCCAGGCACCCAAGCCTACCTGTCAAGTGTGTGCTTGCCACTATGATCAGGTTACACTAATGCCTTTGTTCATGTTTGCAGGGGACATCAAACAAGCTATTAGCAAGATAATGCATTCATTGATCCCATGGTCACGGGCACCCACAAGGAAGTTTGAAGATGTCTAATCATAACCAAGCCATCCTTTTGAAGGCTGGTAATCCTGTAGTTTGCAGAAAACCCACCCCAGGGAAGAGATGTTGCACCATCTAAGCAAGAGCATGTTGTCCTTCAGTGTATAAGCCTTTCATTAAATATTGTAACACTGAAGCACAATCAGCACCAGGCTTGCACATATTGACTGCTCTTAAGCAAGCCAATATCTTTACTTGAGCACTAGATAGATAAATAACCAGGGAAAGACCATCATTGAGTCTTCAAAGAAAAATCAACTCATGAAGCCAAAAGGTCATATTAGATCTCTTAAGGCTCTTGCAGCCCCTTGCACAAGCCTTGTTGTTAGCCATAATCAAGGTACGGGACACTGGGTTTGTCAATTTCGCTGCCTCCTGATCCACCTTTGATTCAACCAGGGGGAATGTATCATACAATGTTCCCACAGACATCCTGGACTCCACAGAGGATAGAGAGAAAAAGTGACGGAGGAGGAGAAATAGCACTGAAGGCAGGTACAGCACATAGCAGCTCCTCGCGCGAAAGCACGAGGGGAGAAATGTAGCCACAATCACGGCCTAGCGAAATGAAAAGGTCGAGGGTGCAAGATTGCGGGCCTTGGCTTTCTGCACAGATGTACAAATAAAATAACAAACCATATTGAGGCATCCAAGTTTTAATTGTTCATCTCGTGATTTTCACTGCGTACAGATTTGCCGTCCGTTCAAGCGATTCTAATCCTACGTAGTAATGACACTGCGTTGACTTCAGCGTTGAAGTCTTACGCCGTTGTATGAAATCCCTAAGTCTTATCAGGGAAAATTTGGCGCTCCCTATTCTTCTTTAGAGTCCGTTGAGGCATCAGAAAGTTGGCGGGTACTCACTTACGTTCGCAACAAGCTGTAGTTCAAGCCGCTTTTTTAAGTTCCGCAACCACCGTAGCAAAAGTCGGCACGGGGGTGGTGTCTTTCGGGAAAGAGACCTCGACTTGGGTTGCTCCTTTGGGTCCTACGACTTTCGCCTTGTACACCCCAGCAGAGTCAAGCATGGACTCAATGTGGTATGAACCTCCGGTCGTGGACTTTCCGTCGCCGTGCCAACGATTCCAAACCTTCGTAGGATCCCATAGTCCTGACGTTAATTTACTGACATCAATGTGGTCCAGATAGTCCTTGACGGAGGCAGCTTTTTTCTATACGTAGTTGGTTATATGAGTGTCTGAGAAACGAACAATGCTGCGACCAACCGGCATTGTATAATGGAAGGTTCTGGCACGAGTTTCACAAGGCTGTTGGTGTAATTTATACAGGAGTGTCACAAGATACAGGCAGTAGTATCGCTGGCTATTACAATCTAAGCCATTCCCTCGACCAATCCATTTACAACTCATGACCAGTCATGGGGTACGACAGAGAGTGCAATGAACACAAAAATAGACGGAGACATGTGCTACCCAGATTTCGATTCTTCTGAAATTCGCACGTGGCTTGTCACGCTCACGTTCCTGTTTGGTCCTCAGCGCTCCGCAAGGAACTCTTATCCAAACTTTGTGGGTCTGAAGTGGGCGGCCAGCTTATTACCAGTTACTCTCAGCATCCCTTTCTCTTATAGGTCGACGTGGCTGCTCGCAGCAAAAAGGAGAGCTCGTATCCGGCAGTCGTTCGCATTAATTATCGGTATCTCGTACGCACTCTTCTGCAGTAGAGCATCCAGATTCACCTACTGCTGCAGTCATGTCAAACTCAGAATATTCCCCTGGTTCTGTTATCTGCCTCAAGTCCGTGCAGAATAACGTTTCAATAGAGGCCACCGTCCTGCACGCATACATACCCTTCACAATGTCCCCCGTGCTCAGAGTCTCCCTTACTCCAGACTGCCTGGCAACACTCTTGGGCACAGACGCGCCAGCGGAGATGATTTTGAAGTTGTACGACAGGAGGTATCTCATCAATGTGCGCGAGGAGTACGGCGACACAAATCCCACCGAATATACATCGTACAAACAAGCCGCGTACACAGAATATCTCCTTGCTCTTCAAAATGGAAAGAAAAGGCCTATCGATTTTGAGAATATGGAAACGATGATGGAGGCTGATCTATCGGATGGGGAGTTCGAGGGTTACATGGCTCACTGGGCGAAAAGGTTGTACGAAACCGAACTGCAGACATACGAGGACCTGCACCCCCTACAGGGCAAACGCATACCTCGCCTTTACTTCGCCGTCCTCTACGCACATCCTCACAGTATTCCTGATCCCGTGCCAGGACTGTTGCTCGAATACATTCCTTCCCTCTCCCTTCGCCAATTCATCCACCACGACCCGTCTTGGTCCCCATCGCTCCTTCGCAGGGTGTGTAACGATGCTGTGAAGCTCGTTGACGAAGTGAGTGACCATGAGGTGCTCAATGAAGATGTCCGAGTGGATAATGTGCTCGTTCGACTGTCAGCTTTATCCAATATCGAGGACATGTCACCTGCTTGTGTGCTTATTGACCTCTCACATTGTCGCAAGCGGCGGTCCGACGAGAGCGAAGAGGAGTGGGTGCGAGCGAAGTGGTCGCAGGATGAGGAAGGTGCGGTTGGCTATGTTGCCCAACGGGAGGTCCGCGACAGGTATCTTGCGGAACAGGGGGAAGTATGGAACTATAAGCCTTCCTTGAGGTATTATCGACCAATGGAGGAAGAACCGCAAAACGAGTCGGAGTCCCAACTTTGCGAAGTAGATGGAGATCCCACCGATAATCCTGTGTAATAATGGAGCACGTCCAAATATGAAATTGGATGAACTTGAAGAGTATCCTCCCTATATCCTGTGGCGTTGTGGCACCGCCAAGAGGCAAAGCGGCGGTAGCGTGTCGGAGTGAGATAGTTGATGAGAAAGCCAGAATTCAGATGGAGGAATCAGCTGGGCCGAGTAAGCCAGTCTTGATCCTGTGCGTAGCCACATTCAAAGATCATAATCTGCACCAGTAATGCCAAATACACTGTATATCCATAGCGATATGCTGACAATGAGAATATGGTTAAAAACGATGGGTATGGTGTATTGTTTAATGATCATTCACCACCTTTCAAGGACCAGACAATACCAAAGGCAGCACCCGCTGATACTCAACCAACCAGGAGTGTACTGATTACACCCCAGATATATCCCCTGGAATTGACTCCAGCCTTGGTCACACATACATTGACTGCTCCGAAAACAAGCAGAACCAACCCAGTCACCAAACAGGACTCTAGAGCAGAGCAACCCAGGCTTTGGGGATGAAAAAGTAGGGTGTGAGATGAATCAAACCACCAATAAGATAAACTGGCATGCCAATTGTACACATAGGCACACAAAGGCAATATGAAGGCACCTCCTCTGCTGTATTTATTAGTCTCTAGAATAACATGTTGAATGGAGCTTGATATACCCATCCCTGGCTGAATCAAAATGCTGTAAGACCAACATCTTTATGGCTTGAGTTGGCAGCACCACCTTTTGGAGCTGAGGTGGAATCATTCACCAGTTTCATCTTCAACCTTGCCCAGGCTCTGGGCAACTGCTCCACAGGCATTTTCACCAACACCAATGGGACTCATAATTTCTACAACTTCTTGCTCTTTACCTCTGGATCACATACACCAAAGGCATGATGCAGTTTGATTGTGTTAATAATGATAGTGATCCCATTCTGCCTGCAAGAGGCCAAGAAACTGCCAACACCCATTGTTACAATGTTCCTCTTTCCTAAGTAGTGCCTAAGCCAGAGGGTATCCTTGTAGTAAGGGTGAGTAGGTGAGCCTTGTCCCATATGGGTCTAAAAGGCCTACTCTGCTGACTCTATTCTCAGTGGTTTAACCTTGAGTGATAATTCATGTTGTCTCTAGGCTGCAAACCTGCAAGGATTGCAAGCACTGTAGGTTGAATGCTACTAAGATATCAATAAGGGAGACTTGACAAGGGTAAGGTGTTACAAGCACTGACTGTCCTCATTGCTATGTCTTCCTTCATCTATGTCCCATCTCTATTCCTTCTTGTTGGTTGTCCATCTTGTACCTCAGTCATTAGTCATGTCTCATTATTCTGAGTTGTACTATTATTATCTCTTGGACTCAGCATTACTCATTATAGACTATTACCTTATTGAGTAGATCTACACCTTGCTTCAGGCTCAGCCTAGTATAATTAGATCACTGTCATAGTTATGAGCCTTCTCTGTTTGGACTTGTAGAATAGTATTGATAGACTATTAAAGTGGCTCATAAAGTAGAACTTAGCTTTATGATCACTTGTACATAGCACAAGAATAGGAGTGTTTCCCCTCTCCTTTATCTTCTTGCCACATGAGAGCTCTACCTACTTCAATAGGATAACTGGCATAATAGCTAAACTGCTGGAGAGGCCAGTAACTTCACAAGCCATATCCCTCCTAGTGGCAGTCCCTGTGAGATCCAGACAGCCTCTAGTTCTGAGGAACAGACAGGTATCTGGTCACTGAGCTTAATTCTCTTGGGTAGTGCCTTAGACAGTATCTCTCTGCATTGGCACAATGCTTAATCCATGCCTATGTAACAGAATCCTAAAGCTACATTTCCACTCCCCACATTCTCCTCTCTCTTATCTGTCCTTGCAGCTACAAGTTGACTAAAGTCTCCTGCAAGATAACTTCAGTGGAGCATCTCTGACCATTTTCCCAGATTGTCATCCAAAATGTCTTGCCTACCTCCACCTTTGACTAGGTGCACTCCTTCCAAACCATATCCCAGACCCCCTCCTCCTTACTAACCTCTTTCTGACTCATGCTTCTATGAACTCCAACAACTCCTCCAAAGAGCCTGCTCTGAGAGTGACTCTTGAGGAAGACTCAACAACTACACCTGTGGTACAGAGAATGTCATCCTTATCAATAGGAAATCCTACACCAAGTATGAACTTCTCAGAGTTTATCATACCCTTTGTTACTCACAAGAGAATGAAGATGAACTCCCAGAATTTCCAGGCAGAGTCCACCAAGATACCAACATCTTCCTTTGCTACAACTCTGGTACAGTTGGCAGTTTGAGATTATCTCATCCCTTGTTACCAATCCTCTGACCTTTGCACTTTTTGAAGAGTGATACAATAAAGCAAAGCAATCTCAGAGCCTATTCCTCTGTGGGGCAGGTGCTTAATGAGAAATCAATCAAACTGAAGCATTATTCAAAGCCTTTGAATGCCATTTGAGCCATTGATGGAGCACAACTACAACAGAACCCCCTCCCTAAACTACTATCTCAACTATCTCCCATTCACCTGAATGAACAGTTACCAAACAGTCAGAACTCCTGAACCCACTGCAACCATTCCAAATCATCAAACCACCATTGTATTATTTGACTCAACTATCCACCCCAGAACCACTAGTCAATCACACTTCCCCATGTTACTTAGGCATGGTATGGATGTCACACCAATGTGGAAAGATACTGTCCTAAGACAACCCAACACTATTAAGCTTGAGAGTGTGCCTGTCCATCTGCCAAGGACTAGAGGCTGGCTGGAGATCTCACAGGGACTGCTACCAGGAGGGATATGACTTGTAAGGTCATAGGCCTCTCCAGTGATGTAGCTGTTATGCCAGTTATTCTGTTGAGGCAGGTAGAGCTCTCACACAGCAAGAAGATAGAGGAGAGAGAAGATACTCCTATTCTTGCACTATATACAAGTGATTGTAAAGCTAAGTTCTACTTACTTTACAAGCTACTTTAATAGATAAGCAATGCTATACTACATATCCTAATTGAGAAGGCTCATAACTACCTCAGTGTTCTAATTATACTAGACTGAGCCTGAGGTAAGATAGTAGATCTACTTGAATAAGGGAATAGTCTATATTTAGTATCACTAAGTCTGAATGCTAAGTATAGTACAATTCAGAGAAGCAAGACATGGCTAATGGCTGAGACACAATGGGAGACAATGAATGAGGAGGAAGGGCAAGACAACAATGATGCAAAAGGTAGGCCAAAGACAAGAGAGACTGACATTTGTAACACTCCAATTACTTTGCCAGAGCATATCACATTGCTAGCTGAGCAGTCCACATCACAGAGTTCTATGTCTGCCTCTATAAGGAGTGTTCAACCCAAGATCCTCTCAGTTACACCTTTGCCCCACTTTCAGTCCTCATGGCTAGAACCAGCTAATATTTGTAACATTGTAACACTGGATATATGTCATTGCACAAAAGGTAGGTTGACTTGAAGATTGAAATACTCATTGACATCTACTGAGGGAAGGGAAGAGGTGGAAGGGAACAAGAGGGCCCATGTTACAACCTTTGTATGAACTCAGGTTGCAACTAGGCAAAGACTTGAGGATGAGCAAAGCAGAAAGAACTAGTTGGTAAAGTGCAAGGAACACAGGTGTACTACCTAGGCTTTATATACTGTGAAGGGATGTACTAAGAATAGGTGAAACAAGAGATGAGTCAGGAATGAGTCAGTGGGTGACTAAGGCAACGAGTGGACAAGGGATGAAACACTACATGAAACAGTACACTGAGTAAGTGTGTTCTAAATATAGCTGAGACTGTAACAGCCCACCTGGTGGTGCCAGCTAGAGGTTGGCAGGCTATGTTCATAACATCCATAGCTGAAAGCATGTGCTGTTTAACCTAGGACATGGGCACACCTTCCTTTCTCAGTAACCACTACCATCATTTCTTTGGAGACACATAGTGCTGGTTTCCACTCACAATGGGCTGTTATAAGAAGACTAATCTATCCAATCTCACTCATGATTCATTTGAGGAGGTTCCTGAGACCCCTCAGTATTAGTTGCAACAAGATCCTGATGCTCATATGGCTACCCAAGTGCTTCTGGGTGGTCTCTTGCTCAACAAGATTCTCTCTTCTCAAGGCCTTTTACAAGTCCATGACACTTCAAAGCAGTGTTGCATCATTTATCAGCTGAAGACTCCACCTCCCAGGCCCTCCACCCCTTCTCTCCCTGGTGCTACTGGGAAGTCCCAGAGCTTGGTTCTCTCTCCCTTTGACATGGAACTTGACATTCCTGTCTCCTCCCCATCTCCTTCCAAGCAGACCTAAGGCTGCTCCTTCCACTCTACCATCAGCTCCTGTCCCCTCCAAGGTCAAGGATGATGATGAGGTACCTGAAACCCTTTCAGCCACCGTCTTAATGGTGGCTAAAAACATCTATGACATGTGTGCAGAAGAGCTTGACTCTAATGACATGCATCTCTTCACTGCCCTTTGCAAATTTGTTGCCTCCATTGAATCCAAAGGTCTATTTGTCAACTGTACCCCCCCCTTGTCTATCAATCCCCTCCTCCCCAAGGCAGCAATACTGCCTTGTTATTTCAGGCACAGCAGCCTCACCCCCAACACAAGCCATTCCATGGAATGGTTGACTCAGCAATAGTAGATACCCAATCAGTGCCTACCTCACAACCCTCAACCCAGGCTCCAGCACCTTCCCAGCACCTACCTGAGACACCCACCACACATGACAGGCCCAGACCTCCCTCACATGCCCCCACTCCCCCATGTGACAAGCCCAGACCTCCCTCACATAACATCAAGACCAGCCCTCTGGCTTTTCCTCCCTCCATGCAGCATAAGCTGTTCTTTGCCACCCAGGGTCCTACCCAATGGCAATTTTTCCTAGACACCAGCACTAGTGACCTAGCTAGCACTCATGTCTCCTCACAATCACTCATCATGCACTTCAACCAAGCACTTACCCAGGCAAAGTCAGCACTTGTCATTGACTCTGCTCACTTCCATTCTGGTGTCATCACCTTCTCTACTGGTGGTGTCCCTTCCCAGGTGGACCTTCAAATGGTCTCTGCCTCACTCCCTTCTGCACTCAAAAGTGCATCTGTCACCCTCCCAGTGTCCTGATCCTTCATCAAGATTGTGAATGTTCCATTCTTTTCAACTGATGGCTTCACACTATCAGTTGATCAAGTCAAGACTGAGGCCTCAGCCTCCCCTTTCTTCCCCTCCTCTGACATGCACTATATGCATGTCATCTACAATTCTGCCAAATCCAACACCACCACTGTGTGGATCAACTTGGTTGACTCCCAATGAGGCACTCTTGCCTCCTCCCTCATTAACAGGTGTGTCATGATAAATGGCATGTCCTGCCTCATCAAAGGCACTTGCACCTACACTAGCACACCTCAGTGTCAGCATTGCTGGTGCTGGGGCCATTCTTCTGATGCTTGTCAAGCTCATACACTCAAGTGTCCTTTGTGTGTGGGGCCTCATTCTGAGGCCTCACATCACTCTACGGCTAGGTGTTGTTGAGACAACCCCAAGGCTACACCCCCCATCCCTCCCACTCCTATGGGTGATCCATGCCCCCACTCTCCCCAGTGCCTCAATTGTTTCTTTTATAAACCATTGGGACTGCTACTGTGCACCTGTTTGTCATAGATAGAGTCTGCTCTTGTAGTAGATAATGTTTGTGGCAATAAACTTGGATTTTAAAAAAAAAAACCCAGGACACAGGATCCTAGGGCTGATTTTAGTAGCACCTAGCAAATGTGAGTAAACTTTTAGTATCTATGTTTTCTCCCATATGTACTGTACTGTATTGTAGTCTAAGTAATGAAGAGTTGGGGTACCATAATAAGGTAATGGGTTAAAACTTTTCTCAGAACTTTTAGCTCACAATTAATAAGAATATACTTTTACAGCAAGTTGAAATATAATGAAGAAACCCCTGAGCCCTGGAAATGCAATAAGCCTACTGTCTACCCTTTGTATCATTAGTTCAGGTATTAGTACTATCCAAACCAATCTGACAACTTGAATTCCTTCTCTCTGTATAACCTCTCTGCTTCTTCTGAGTCTGTTGTTTCAAATTCATAATAGCACTTCTCTTTGGTATTGATTTCCCAGTACCAAAAATGCCTTTTCTTGTCCTGTCCAAAGACATATAAGCCTCTTTTCAGCTGCCTATGAGATTCCCCATAGTCTGAAAAGTAGGACTCAATAATTTTGAGTTCTTGATAAAGGTTGAGCATCTTTTAGATGGTTAGAGATTTCAAAAACACTTGATCAAAGAATATTTACCTGATAGAACCCTTTGGTGTCAAACATGTCAAACTCCTCTGGTGGTACACAGTAAAATAGTATGCTACCAATCCTCTTGACAAAGCCCCAGCAAAGGAAAATCTGAATACTTGAAACAAGATGCTCAGGTTGAAGGGGCAGCTGGAGCATTAATAACTTGCTGTAGTCAACTTCTTGGAGCTTCTGGAGTGATAAATAGGATAAATGGGAGATATCAGATATTGAGTTGGGATAAATCAATTTTCCTGTGGCAAATTCATAGATCCAGACTTTGAGATGAGAGTTTTCAATTTCAGTTTCCTGTGGCCATGAGAGTGAAGCTGCAGCACTTGGTATACCAGGTGCTAATATGACATCTGAGAAATAGTTAGAACCTATAGAGGATGAGGCAGGTTATAACTTACTTGGGCCTTCAATGTGATATGACCTTGAAAGATCCAGATGAAGTTCAAGAAGATGGTTAAACACAATCTCCTTCACCCTTTGAGTAGATACACAAAAGGGACCTGAACGTGCTGGATCTTGAAGGAAGTCATAGAATGACTTGTGGTAAAGGTGTATTTCTCCTTTTTGCAAAAGAGTTCAGACTGAGTCAGTTAACAATATCAGATATGAATTGTTGCTAGCACCTTTCAAGCCCAGAGACCTTCCCCAATAAAGGACAGCATGAAGCTCATTGCATAATGCTGTAAACTTCACTTCATTGAACCTAAGCAAGTTGCTCAGATGAGCTGCAGTCCAGGAAAAGTGGAATCCACCAAGGAACATGACAGCAAAAAATAGTTGTACAGAAGCAAATGCAGGGCTTGGTATACGTTGGAGGAGGAGCTTGTAGAAGTTATCCAGTTCCGCAAAGACAGGTTGCTGGGAGGGATTAGCACTTGAAATACCCTCAGAACGAGTGATGATGTCAAGGACAGCATCCAATGTTTCTTCGGGATCCAATGAAAGAGATTGGTCGACAAATCGGAGAACAGCAGCAGGATAAACGAAGAGACCAGACGAGGCATCCACAAGCAGCTGAAGTTGCTTATCGGATGGCCATGGGCGCGGTATTAGGAGGTTACGACGTCGGATAATGTTTTCAAACCCATGTCTGAGGTAGAGCTTGATTTCGCCATCAACCTCACGAGAGACAGGGAGGAATGTAGACCAGCACAAGGCAGAGATGTCGGCTCGGGAAAATGTGGCGTTGATGTGAGGCTCCGGACGGCTGAAAAAGGCCCAGCGGAAGGGCGTAGTGTGGTCTCGGACAGAGGTAGCGACAATCTCGATGATTTCGCACTGTGCGCTTTTACTTTGGCACTCGTCGAGGCCATCAATAAATATGGTCACTGGCGGGATGTCTCTCCCGCGTCTCTCTAATTCTCGCAGTGGCTCAACAATCAGAGATGTGAATTGTGATGCCATTGCTTTAGTGACGAGCGTCTTGTCATGATAAACCTTTTCGTCAACAACGTCGCGGTAGGTGCGAAATTCGGTGGAGAGTTGGTAGGCAATGGAGGTAAAGAGGCATTTATGGTCATCACGTCCATTAATGGAGAAGAAGAAAGCTGCGCCGAGTTGGCCCGCATCCTTAAGCCTCTCGACACAAGTTTGAGCCACAGCGGATTTGCCCACACCAGCAGGTCCGGACATCCAGTATATTGGGGGAAGTGCATCACCTCTAAGAGAGGGGATCGCCCAGTGAGTAATATCTTCTACATATTGTTTGCGGGTGCCGGGAAAGCATGAGGGAGGCGGGGAACGGGCGGCGGAATCATACGTGGCCTCAGGATTTGATGCTTCACGGAGCACGTCGATACCTTAGAGCGAAGTTCAGGGAAATTTCCTCAACCATTCTAATGAAGCGCCTACCACTCGATCCTGTCAAAATATGTGCCTGGACATGGGTGAACTGAGAATTGTTGATTATGAAATCGTGCGCGCCACGGAAGGAGCTCATCCCTGGGATACTGGCGAGGTTCCGAAAGGAAGGACTAGAGGGAGGATGGTTGCAAGACGGATAAGGCGGCGTGGGTCGGGGGGTCGATAGAGGGGGTAAGAAACTAAGCAGAGTTCCGTAGTTAGTGTCTGACTGGCATCATACTATTCTTGGCACATCCCAACATGTGACAACTCCCATGTCAACAAAGACTGAGCCTGAGCACCGTGGATCCTTTGATCCTACTATACGAGAAGCATCTTATGAATTTTTTCTGATGTGTAGTCCTCTCGTGATGCCTGAAGAATGAATATCGACAGCGGGACCTTATCTGTTCCGTTGCAACCACAATATCTAACTCCATTTCCGTCTCATCCAATCATTCCTCGGCTGTCAATCTGTCTGGTACACGTCGTGTCTTTCCATCGGCCTACTGATCGTCACTTGCCGCAGAGTCTGGGCTCCTGGACCCCTGCTCCATACGGCCTCGGTCCTGCCACGATAGAAAGGGTCCTAACCACGAGCGGTTCTCGGAGCACTTGTGATGGTATGATATGACCCCATCTGTGCATCTTGGAGCAGCTCACGGTCCAAGTCGAACCGTGTCTGCGTTTCCGGCCATCTGCAGACTTGAGCTGACTATCTCGAGTCTCAAGTTCCCCGTAACAGGCTGAAGACGCCCGTTGCCAAAGAGGAAGGCTCTTCCTCTGACTGGAGTTCTTCCCAAGCGACAGTGGCTGACAAAGTAACAGCGTTAAAAAGTGCACCTCCGAGTGGTCGATACCGGCTTACCTGAGGGCCAACTCTCAGCAACGTTTTGCATGATTTTAGAAAGGTGTATAGCAATGTCTTCTGCAATGTCATCAATGTCCGAAATATGGAACTGGGCAAACCTGAGCAGATCCATCGAGTGGTCGGCAAAGGAAGCGTGATACAGTGTCACAGGCTCTTTGTCGGCATCCCGGAGAGTCGGCGTCCGGAGGACGGAGCGAAGCTCTTGAAGAGGGTTGTAAACGGCATCACTCGGGAGGTCCAGGATCGTGACCACTGCTCCGAGACTCTTAGACTGAAGCTTGAAAGTAGAGTTAAGCCCTAAACGTCGTGGAAAGGGGGCGAGCGTGTGAACAAGCTTCGCGTTATGCCATGAAGACTGGGGCATCTGGGCGAGGATCTGTGTGTACAGTAGGTCAAGACGAGCGAAAGTTGTTCCCGCAGCACGGCAGACATCAAAGGATCAACGGCGGACATAATTACTTCAAGCCGTGAAACTGGATTGGCGTAGCCTGCATCTTCAATGAAGCGGACTGCAGTGGCAGTAAAGATAAAAAGACCGAGTGAGGCATTACTAAGTTTGAGAAACTGCGTCTCCCATGGTCAATCCGAAGGAACGACATGTGGGAAATGTCTCCTCTCCGGATCTTCTCGAAACTAGCGCCCGGATAGCGTCCTATATCCCGACGTGCGTCTGTTGGGTCAACAAGCATACAGTAGTCCGTTGCATTGACATCGTTAGTGAAAGGTTCTGGTGATGTGAGACTCCTGCCGGCTCGCAATGACCCCATACGAGGGGAATGTGAGGTAGATCACGGACAAGTCCACCCGCGAGGTAGGTGATATCGCATTGCTAGGTCGTACCCTCACACTCATCCAATCCATCCAGCAATGTAACCCAGGCCTCTTCACCTTCCCCGATGCCCCTCTGGGAAAAAGTTCAACGATGAAGACTTTGAACCGCTCTTTCACGCCCTTTTCCACTAGGCTGGGTCCAAGGCAAGTCCCTGGACAGTGAAAGCACTGTAGGACGGTATTCCGATAGCGAGTCAGAAGACAATGGTGAGGAAGACGCCCTAGAGGATCGTTCTGATCATCGGGCCTTGAGAAAAATGGTGCTGCTCCCAGAATTCTGGAGCCGACGAGGGACTCGGCTAAAATCTGCATTGTTGCGGATTTTTCAACGCCGGCGGGTCCGTGAAGCCACGTGAACGCACTCCCCTTATTTCCACCAAAAACCCAGTTATGGAGTTGCTCCCCGAATTTCATGTGCGTTCCAGGGTGACAATGGGGTGGAGATTGCGAGTGGAGGGGTCATACTCGGTCTCGCGAATGATATCCTTAGACAGCAATTCCACCGCTACAAGATAATTGTGTATAAGGTTACCAGGACACAACGACTTGAAGTGGAAGGATCTTACTTGGAGTGATGATATCAGGTAGCTGCCGAACATTCATGATAACGGGATTGTTTAAGACGAAATCATGAGCCCACTGAAAAGACTTGTCCCCGTGCCTGTGGAATACGGGTTACAATTCACAAGATGATCTGAATAGGGATGAGAGGCAATAGGGGTGACGAGAACGAACTGTTCGAAGATGATACAGGTTTGGCTCAGTCCAAATCCTCAAAAGGAGTGATTTAGCCCTCGTCTCCTTCAAACGACGGGGAGTCTTGACTCCATCTCCGACCCATGAGTCATTCAATCAAGGAGTAAGATCTTGAGAGTGGCCTGCGAAGATTCCGCACCCATTCGGTCGCGCGTTACCTACTTGAGAAATCGGACCCTAACCTTAGGGTACAAATTAACTGGGTGATATCCACCTGTCTCTTTGCTATCCCTTTTCTCCTTACATCCCAATCCCCATATTTTCCGCCTAGACTCTCTGCAGACCTTGCGGCGTGCGTGTTATAGTCTATCTCTGCCAGGAAGAATTCATCTACCTTATACTTGATTGTGTTTTTAGGTTAGGCCCACCCATCACATCTATGCACTTGCTTGTTTGCCGTGGTGTTGAAATAGAGTCCAAAAAAATAGTGTTTGACACGATCAGTGATGGCGTATGTTATGTTATGTACAGTTCTGGCTGTCTACCCATTGAGGCTTGCCGGATAGTATGTAATTCGTAATCTGCGTGCGGCGTGTTCTGTGTCAGCGTGGTCCGTGCCTGGCATCTTCTCCCGCTTTTTCGCCTTTGTCTCTTTTCCCTCTTTGACGTTTGTCGCTTATACCTCTTTCACCTTTTGTCTCAACCGGTCTACCGTCGCCCTTGGATTAGACCACCGTCATGCCTCGCAAGGCAACAGCGACAACGACAGGAGATGACAGTGCATCCGCTGAGCAGGCGGCTCCGAGACGTTCGACGCGTATCGCATCGCAGCCAAAGACTGAAGACCCTAAACCTGCACCGAAACCTCGTGTGACGAAGAAGAGAACTGCTGATGATGCCAACCCGGAGGGCGTTGTTGGCGGGGAAGGGGCCGGGGAGCAGGGGAACGGTAAGGCCAAAAAGGCGTGTCATCTCACATTTCTTGATTTCGATGTACGTTATGCTTAACACTTATCTATCTTAGGCCAAGGCGGGTAGCGCCACTGAAGGTGATAATGAGGGATCGGGCGAAGACACCACCGCCATTGAGCCAGCTCCCCAACTTGCCCCAATTGACATCGGAGACACGTTACCCAGTCTCGTATTGAAGAACGAGAAGGGGGAGGATGTGCAAGTCGCGGATATTGCGAATGAGAGGGGTGCGGTCGTGTTCCTCGTGCCCAAGGCTGATACGCGTAGGTTTTCCTTGTCTTCCGCCGAAGATAGGTGCTGACCACGCCTTTTTGGCATCTTAAAGCCGGCTGCACGAATCAGGCTTGCGGATTCCGCGATATCTTCTCAGATTTCACGCAGCATGACTACACCGTCTATTGTCTTAGTGCGGATTCGCCAAACGCACAGAGCAAATGGCAGACCAAGGTGCGCTTTCGCTGATGCATTCCTCTCAGTGGTTGAACTGACCCAGGACGTGTGATGATGCAGAAAGAGCTTCCATACTCACTTATTTCGGATCCAAAGCGTGTTCTTATCAGTGCTCTCGGTGCAGGCGAGGGTGGCAAAACTAAGAGAAGTCATTTCATCTTCGAGAAAGGCGGCAAGTTGGTGGACAAGAAGATACCCGTGAAGCCTGCCGACAGGTACGTGTCTCTTATTCCATCGGGCTTCAGACATGATCGACTAAAGCTATCGTGTCTTTTAGTCCGAAACTTGCATTGGAGTTCATCAAAGGAGCCAAAGTTTCGTCGTGATTTCAGCCAGTCATCCCAAATCATCGATATCTGCGGTCAAAGTGATTCGATGTATTGTATTATTTATCCTCTCTAACTGTTGTATAATCCTACAATCAATCCCCAGCATACTATGCTACATCGCGAAGCCCAAGGTCCAGTCTCTCACAACTACGCCACCGAATTCAGGTACGGTATTGATATCATTTCCCTCTCGATGTTCCTGTTTGTATCAGTGGTAAGGGGGAGGGAGCGACGTTGGCCGGCTCGAAATTGCCCCTTGCTACGAGGCATGATGTCAGCTCAATCACATTTGGTGATGGTTCGCAAGTGGATAGCTACCTTCGACGGACTGGCCATGAGACATTTCCGCTCAGGCTCATCTTCCTCTCCTTGATCGAGAACACCACTACTATCAACGCCAAAGTACCCATTCACAGTCATAACCCCCGAGAGCCTTCCAGTTACACGTTCCCGATGGATCGCCAACATCGTTTCTAGGTCCGTGGACTGTCCACTATGTTCACTTCCGACCACTTCACACTCTCCTCGCACTTCTGACTCGGATTCAGAATCGGGTGGAAGAAATATCCCACCCTCCACGTCTATCGGACTGAAGGCGCGATCGGCTCGATCTTCAGCAACAACACTGACGAGTGCAATACCGACGGCGGTGAAGAGAACGAGGATGGCGATGAAGATGACGATGAAGGGGGTGTGCACAAAAAACTCCCTCATGTTGTAGGAGAGTGTTGTCGAGGCTGACTTTGATGACATATCCCGATAGGGCAAGCTGTGCAGAGGAATAAAAGTCGGGATCCCGGGCCTGCCAGTGTATCGCTCGCAAACGAAGGAAAAGAGGGAAACAAGGAAATGATACCTAAGTCCTCGGCATGGTCCTTATATTCAGGTTAGTACGGCTGGCACCGTGATAAAATATCAAGTGTATTGGGGGTGCAGCATGACATGATGTTTTACGATGTGCGAGAAGCCCGAAAACAGGGTTGATGTTGAGGTGGACCCTATAGATGTCACTGACGTTGACGAGCGCTGAGTTTTGGATGGTCTCCCTGGTACAATGCTTCACGTACGCGCACAGCTATTGCCAAAAATGAACCTAGGAAGACCCTTCAGTACCCCAGTTCTGGTGCTTGCGTATTGCGTTGGTTGATCATCGCCCGCGCTGTGTCATAGATGTCGAGCGAAAGATGTAGAGGCATTTATCACTGTCAAAGACATTGGAAGGCTTGAAATCTGCCAACCTATGCGTCGGAAATGTCCTGACAGGTCGCTCAAATTTAGATCGTGTTGTAACATACTCAGCCTTCTGTTCCTAGTCCTTTTGATCTCCTTCCTTGGATACCTTTGAATGCTTCTGTAATCTGGATGCTCACCTGGTCTACTGGTAAACTCCATGTTAGTAACTCATGAAGAACCTGGGAACTATCTCTCCATCCCCCTCTCCTCGGGGGTCTCGGAACGCAACGAAAAGCATCTAGCTCGGGTGAACAGGCATGGGCATAGTAGCATATGTTTAACACTGAGATTGAATCCTGCGACCCGGTGGTGAATGCAATAATCAAATATATACGAAGAGGACATTAATAAGCAATGCCAATGCCAGAGAAAGAGGAGAGATGAAGCGAGATGACAATACTGCACTGCCAACTCAAAGCCAAACTGGAAGGTGCGATAGGGAGGGCCTCACGGGGCCTTGAAATGGAGGGGACATTCCATCAGCGGGGGGTGGATAGGCTGAGGGAGACGAGCTAAGCAGTTGAATCCCATATCTCTAATGGCTATACATCAAAAGATTCAAGTCAAGCTGAATGGAGGCTTAGCGGAAATCCGCGCACAGCCAAGTTTCCACCTCTACAACAGGAAACCCGCAGTCCCGCGCGACGATGGGTTTCAGAGGCTCAGCATTCTTAATGAACCAGATCACCTACAACCAAGCAATCTGCAGCTTTCTCTCCCCCCTTTGTCGGATATCCTTTGTCTCCTACTCATAGTGCCGCAGCTGTGCTTCGGAGATATCATTGGTTCTCTTCTATGTCGCACCTCCACCTGATTACCCGAAAATGTTAATGCGTATTCTTGACTCCTGAAAAGGGGGCAAACCCTCGCCTGAATGAGGTCCTTCAGGTGAGGGTTTGCCCATTTGAAAGGTAGCGAGTGAGAAATGTTCTTGCAATCTCTCGAAGCTCGGAATCGTGTTGACCATGTAGCGTCCATCAATATTTTCTTTCTGTGTCCGATGTACGATGGACAGCACTTGTATGCCTTTCACTGTGTCCAACCCCCTTCTCCTTCTCCCCACTTCGCTCGCCTTTTTCGCACCCTCTGCACACCTTTCACATCAGAGAGTACATAGGAGCCCGGTGTAGAACTTGCGGGTTATATTGCAGACTTTGTGCTATGAAAGCCTGCTTGTGATGCAGCGCCTGCCCATTGCTTCGGGCACTTTCTTAAGATGTGACTTGATCGGGTTCGGAGCTAATCCATTGTCAAGCTTTAGTATGAATAGGCCGGCTGGTGAGCTGAATGTTTAAGGAGACCCGCCAACATGGTGACACGGGGACTGGTTTTCTTGTGTCAAGTGTTCAGAACGGTGGGATCACGAGAAATGATTCGCGTTTCTACCCAGACTCGAATACATGAGGGGGTCAAACAACCAGCTTGAAGATGCATAACCGTCCGACGCAATACGCCAGCGCCTTTGCCCAGCCACCGGGATCCCAACGCCTTCTATCTAATTTGGCATAGTCAAAAACCTGCCGCCCGCCACCACGTGGATGTATTAAAAGCGACGTGATGATGTATAAAGCTCAACTACTCACTATCTGTTGTATTTTGCTCTTGCCAGCCGCCCCCCCCTTCCCCCGCGCAACACCCTTTTTACCTTGTACAACGATGCCCGCAACGACTCTTCTGCTCTTATACCTCTTGCAGGTCATGCCGCTGTGTTTCGGCCTCCCAGTCGTGTCAGAGTCATCCGAGACATCCAACCTTGCAAATGTCACGACCCTCCCTTACAACTTCACGCTATTTGCCTATAACGTCACGCTTCCCAATACCAACCAAACCGGCGTTCCATTGGTGCTCGGTCAAAACGGTGCGCATATCTGCACATTCATCCTCGTCAGCAGCGACATCGTTAACCATGAGCGAACGCGAACACAAACACTCTAGGTGCAACAGCTGGCGTTACTCCTCATGTGACCTCGGTAGGTCTTTCAACACCTAAAGATAACTCTTCGCCCTGGTCCAGAATCCCTAACCAACGGAGTTCGAACCCACCCACAGACACATGCATCTTATCCGTACAACGATTATCCGAGCCTAGCCCTTATTGATGGTTCGCTACGCGCGTATCGCGCTGATGGGTCATGGAACACCAATGCGACGGAAGTTCGGAGCGGAAGCCCCCTCGGATGGATCACAACAACGCGGTATGCCCGACCCGCACCGGAAGTCTACAGTGCTGTCAACGCGCCTCTGACAAAGTTTCCGGTGTTGGCTGCACATGGACGACATGATTTGTGGTCTTTGTGCCCATTCCCTGGACGAAGGGGGCAGACGAACGTCGTGTTCAATGTTTCCGCTGTTATGGATTCGCGTTCCGAAAGTGCGGGTTTTGACCCGGTGGGGTGTTATGATGTCGTGTTGTTCGTCGTTAGTGCTTAGACGATGTCGGTGTGTTTTCTTATCACTCTGGCTTAGTGATCCATGGAGCTAATTGCTATCGATAGCTACGTGACGTCTTGTGGTGAGAGATGTTTTATGTATGGACCTGGACTCTTCGGACGTAACTCTGGCTCGATACCTGTATTTTCGGACTTTGAATTGCTTTCCTTTCTCTTGCTATATTGGCGGATAACAACGCATCGACAGTTCTATTATCCGGGACTCTCACGACGAAACAATATGAACAATCATTCCGCAAGATTAATCAAACTCCAATATTGATCGGGTTGCAGCCCACAGCAACGGCTCCGCCTAGCACAGACTCGTCAGAAGCTAACGTGTAGAGACATGGAAACAACGCGTACTCCAGTTGTTTTTCTGGCAGCAGACAGTCTGACCAGTACTACAAAATGGTGACATATCATCAACTCCACGCACGCATCCAATCTGCTGGGCTCACCAATGACTACCGGACCCAACACCAATAGCCGTAACTGGGGTACTGCGCACCAACTATCCCCGTCACATCCGTCAACACGCTGGCGCCAATCCCATTCTGCGCCAGCAACTGCAGCGCCTTCGGGCTCTTGGAGCTGAACACTTGGTTGCAGCACTGAATAGGGCCGGTGTTGCAGCGCGGGGTTGCGTCAACTCTAATCGTGATGACAGCAACGATAGCGGCTGTGATGAAGTTTGTGGAGACGAAGGCCATCGCTTTTCTTTGTTTGGATGCTGAAACGTAGAAGGGAGAGGAAAGTTTGAACTGGAGGTCAGTGAAGGTTGGGCGAACGAGTGGAGGTGTGATGGTGCCGTCGTCTCCGTCCTTGCTGGGTTTTATACCTCTTTAGCGACATTGCGTCAGCAAGAGCCAAGGATAGAACGCAAGTTGTGAAAGATAAACCAGGTGATCGCTCGCAGGGATCTAAGAGTCTGGCTAAAGGTTGGAGGCTGGGCCTGGAATCTCAAAGCCCCATCCAACGCTCGTAATTTGCGAGTCGAAGGGTGCAGGCAAGAACTTCGGGTTTGTCATACAAACTGCGAATAACCCAAAGTCAGAGTTAATTCTTGTTCCAGCAGAACGCAGACTAATGATGTCCGAGGAAACAAGATTAGATGCAGCGGAGCAATCCCAGAATTACAACTTTAGATATAACAGCCGGTTCGCGTCCACTAGCACTACATACCTTTCAAAGAGAAAACTCTAAACCAATAGAATATCTATAGATATCAAAAGGAGTGCGGACCCTGCGGGAGAGTTTGGAGCCTACACCTTGCTAACAAGAATCAGGGCCAATGGCCACTCAACAACCAAAGCATCGTCCACCCCAACCTTCGCCTTACCACCTGTCTCATTTAGTGCAGCACTTCTCAAGTCCTTCCAAAATCGCACAGCGATGTCTCCACCTCCCACGCCCACATCCTCCGCTTCACTCGTCGTTAATGACCCCGAAACCTGATTGAGATCTTCTAAGAATCGTCCATCATGCGGTCTGACTTTATCCTGAGGATAAGCCTCATGATACTTGAGCAACGAGCTCCAAGTTCGGAAGTAACCCAATAAATCTCGCCACCGCATTTCCTTACGCATGATGACCGGAAGGGTCTGTGAAACTGGGAGGGTTTCGGTGTGGTAATGGCCTAAGTCCACAGATTAACTTCCGTTTTTTCTGCGATTCGGATGGAAACGAACGTACCAGCAAAGTAGACCCTCTCTTCGTCTGCAAGCTTCACAGCTTTCACCCGATCAGGGGACGGAACATCCAGCAAATGGTTCTCGAGTATCGTCCGTCCTGGTCTCTCGAAATATGGGCCTAGACTGGTGACTGGGTCGCTTCCTTGCGCGTATGCCGTTATAAGAGGCGTTACGGACGGGTACTCTGGCAACCGGAATTCCGAGTACACCTAGACATGGATATATGTGCCGGAAATTAACGATCATGTCCCTTTAATAACGAACAGAACGCTCACCCAAAACGCCGCAGTACCTCCCACCCGCAACACTCTCTCCACCTTCGGCCAGACCTTACTCCAATCAAACCAATGGCAAGCTTGCGCTATAGGAATGGAAGGATCATGAGTTTCATCAAAGCTTGGCGCAACTTAAGTGCTAGACTAACCAGCAACAACCAAATCTACGCTCTCATTTCCGATTCCAGCACTCCCCAAGTCCTCCGCGTTACCACGCCGAAACTGAAACTTATGGCTACAACTCGAGGCTGTAGTACCCACACCACCTTTGGTGATGTCAGAGGCCGGAAAGGAGGCACGGTTGGCCATTGCCGCCTTTATCATATTCTCCGAAGGATCGAGACCTATTATTTCACGGAACGGATAGAGATGTACGGTCGCCTGCCCTACACTCCATTAGGTTCGAAGAAATCCAAGCAGGTGCCGGAGTAAGTGGTCTGTGTGAGTTTGATACATACCAGTGCCGCAGCCTAGGTCGATTGCGCGTCCCCATCCCGCGTTTGGTTTACGTCGGTGATAGTTAAAAATATAATCGAACAATTGTTTTGGGTATGTTGGTCTAGAGGCAGAGTATACTGCTGCATTGAAAGTAGATTTCGCAAATGTGGCCATAGAGATGTCCGGGGACTAATAACAGTTGGCCGGCGATGTCCCTATTTGCACAAATGATGTAATCAAAAACGAGCAACGCAATTGTCACTCTCTCCTGTATGTACCTCCGCCCTCCCATATATTTGACCCATAGGATGCTATTGCAAAGAGTTTCAACCTAACCGAGCCCTCCATGCTTAGTATCTAACGAGGTTAAAGATAGCTTTGCTCGTGGTCCAGCGCGCAGGAGTCTCCTCCACAACGGGCCTACAGAATTTGCCGCACCCGCGTACCGCTGACACCCGCATGGGCAAGGACCCAGTACCGCTAGGTGCCGCGAAGTGCCGCTGGGTCCCGCCAAGGCGGCACCTCCCGCGGTACCGCTAAGTACCACTATGTTCACACTGGGTCCTGCCAAATGTTGATCCTGCGGTACCGCTAGATGCCGCTACGTGTAAAAAAAAATACCTTGTTTGATGTTGCTGTAGCAAGGTATGGGGTGGTATCTATGTGTAATACCTGAACTACGGTAGGTCATGGTACCACGATGGTACCGCTGAATAGCGTTGAGTATCGCTGCCTGACATATGCGGTAGGTCATGGTATCGCGATGGTACCGCTTTTTTAAGGGGGACCCTGCGGTAGAGCGCGGCTGCGGGTGCGGCAAATTCACGATGCCCCTCCACAACCATAAGTGCGATCGAAGCGAGCCGTGCATATATTGAAGTGTAAGGCACGTCCTTGACGGTGGAGTTGCGGTATTTTGTGTCCAATTCATCCCACAGCTCGCCTCGGCATCCTCCCAGGTGCAAGGTATTCTTTGAAGGCATGATGCAAGTCTTGTAGCCCCACAGATACTCTCGCAGAGTACTTCCGTGCAGTGGAGAAGAATATCTCTGCTCGTACGGTAGGGGAAACATTTTATTCTGTGTATCCAAAAGAAGGCTCCTAAATCCTTATTTTGTCCACCTTGGAATCTCACTTTGTTGACCATTTTTGACCATTCTGTTAATGCTTGCAACGCAGATAATGTGCAATTGACCCGTCAGCAATCATTTTGTCCCTTCGCTCCTACTCAGTAGGTTGAAGGTGCAAGTTAGCTGAATGACTCACGAGTGACAATCTGGCCGGCACACTCTGAACCGACGTGGCTGGAGCCTCCTTTCCAGTTCAAAGAAGAGGTAGTCGCTTGCGGCAAAACTACCGACGAGGAGGACAGTCTAAAGTTACCTAAGCCTCATGTCTCTTTCAGAGTACAACAACACTCACAGTGACCGGTTTGGTAGCAAGACGTTCTTGTTCCAGAACTCCATTGACTAAACACCGGATTGAAGGTTCAAAGAAGTTGGCAACAAGAGATCTGGACGAAATCAGGACAAGGAGAAGCCAATATTGCTCCAAGGCGAAACACACCCCTCCAATTTGAGCTGACCTGCTCGGATCCCTCGGCTCGGATCCCTATCCCTAACGTTCCCAAACTTGATGTATTGGGCACCGTTTGGATCGCGAAAGGATAGCTTCGTAGTCTTGTCGAACTTCTCGGTCATGAAGGGAACGTCGTCATGGAAGCGTGACCCTAACAAGTATTCTGCAAAATTCCATGAGACCGATTGTCAGTTAGCCGCTGGTAGTATCCAACAAACCATCAAGGTACTTTTGTGCAGCACGCGTAACGAAGACGGATCCTTTGAAGTAAGCTAACCGAACCCCCCGTCAACACTATCATGTGAGATGAATACGTATGAAGCTTACACCGAGGGGCTGTAATCTCCTGGAATTCGCTACTTCGAGGTGACTTCTTTGCGTAGGTTCTGATCTCCACAGTTCCTTCACCGGCATCAACTATCGTAACGCCATAACCACGCTATAAGAAATCTAGAATAATTTGGAATTAGAGGTGAGCGTAAGTGACGACTTGCCCGGATGGAGTCGTTCATCAGCCCTCTCTCAATACAGAAATTCAGACTGGCTTCTCCTTCAGTGATGAAGGTCATCCGCTCCTGGTCCGCCTGTGTGTCCTGGATTAGTCCTGCTTTGACAGCGGCCTTCCTCATCAGCGTCTGTTGGACTTCCCAACCGTTTGGGTGTGATAAAATGTACACATCTTCTCCCGGTCCCAGTAAGTCCTTTGCATATCCCGGATGCGTTTCCTCGATATACGTCCTCGCACATTGCTTCATGTACTTGAGGAAATCCGCGAGGACGTCAACAGCGGTTTTCCCAGCGGGAAGTGGCGGCAATTCTGCAGTGACAGAGCTCGACATTTGGGTCCTAGGTCGAAGGTAGAGCTTGAACCTGATGGTAGTGCACTTAGAAACGAAATATAGCGTTAATGGGAGAGTGTTTATTACCATTCGACTTTAACCCAGTTCGACTCATCGGCGAGAGCTTCGATCCCTTCGCTCTCTGTCTCAGCGCCAATTGCACAAGGAGTCCCATCTTCTGCGTAGTATATCACCGTTGGTACTTTGGCATTGCCACCTGCACTCGCTCTACCGGGAAACCTGACGTTTTTCCAGTCAGATTTGCAGTGCACAGGCAAAGAATTGACGTAACCTTGTTATTGGACGGATCCTCGGCTCTAAGTCGGGACACAGGATTCTGACAAAATGTATTGTGTGAGTAACAGGCATTTTGGGGGAATTCTAGGGAGCGTACGTATAAGATATGTCACTATGAGTGGTCCCAACATTAAACGCAAGGACTAGTTTATGCTCAGTACCGGTGTAGGATGCTCGGGAGGACATTCGACCGTGCCTACTGATTCTCCTCGCATGTGGCGTCACTCAATATATCTCCCATACTTTGGGCGCTAGAATATTTGCAGCATGTAACACACGATGCCGAGAAGGCCCTCCCCGTGGGGTAGTTATTTCATATAGTGCTGCGCAACTATAGATTAGGCTTAGAACAAGAAGTTCGCCGGGGGTTACTTGCCTCGCCTACAACGGCCTACGGGAAGCAGGCGTACACGCTTACACCAACTATGGTTGGTGTTTTTGTATCCTGCCCGTATCCGCACCTTATTAATGACCGTATCAATCTTGAGGTTGGCTTGCAAAGGTTCTGGAACCGCTCGCGCCAGAAATAACGGAGTTTCTCAATTCAGTTTTCTGCGTGATTACAGACCCTCGATTGGGAGTAGTGCAGTCAGCAGCGATGTCCTGCCCTGATGACTTTGCAGAGATGATGCGATCAAACCAAAGGTGGTCATTGGTTCATTCCTGGGCACTCAACTTACACTTAGCATCTAATTTAGTTGCTTATGGTACTCCTCCTTCCCAAGTAAGCGACCAACGGTGAGGCAGGTTGTTGAGTGGCTCTGTGAAGATACATCGTCGTTGTCGCGGGTTCAACCCGCGCAGGTAGAATCTCGGAGTCCAGGACCGCTCATCAGGGTCTATTGTTGGACTCGGATATCACATCCTTGATGAATACGGTAAATAATCCTGAGGAAAGTTGCAATCTTCGCGGAGTCAATTATTATTGCTAAATCTTCATCGACCGAGTTTCATGTCTATATTTCGATACCTTCCCATTACTTGAGTTCGTCGTGAGACTTGACAAGTTGACTGAGGGCGTGATAGAATCTGATAGAACGTGGTACTGGATCAGACATGTCGCCAAGATATATATAAAGTGCGCATCTGTGCACCTCTCAAATCCCGCAAGTTTCACATTATTTCGTAGGGGAACTGACACGGTTTACCGTTCGAACTCATTTGACCTTCTAGCGCCGACCCCTCGGGAAAACCATGGTTCTCGCTTCATTCCTCGGGTTGTTCACTCTGAAAAGAAGCGAAGTCTAGTTGTATTCCCATTCCACTACATGTGAGCAGTGGACAGTATCAATCCGACAACTGGGAAGAACAACAGAAGAAGCAAGCTAGTTATTATTATGCAGTGATGTGGAATCAAACCACTAGCTGTTCGGGTCCCTCATATGGCCTTCGGCGAGGTTGTTCAGCTCATCTTCTTGGGTATCCAATCGGTACACGGAAATCCAGACAAGTATTCCGGTAATGAAAGCGATAACGCCCATGACACTATAGTTCCACACGAGCAGAGGGTCCGAGGAAAGGGCTATTAAGCGACGGTGTCAGGTACTTCCAAGACCCGAGGGAAAATTGCTACGTACAAACGAAGGCTTCGCCAAGGGCGGAAGCGAGTGCGGAGGTGAATAGAAAAACGGCCATGACCAAAGACTTCATATTTTTGGGTGCTTTGGTGAAAGCGTACTCCAGCCCAGTGATCAAGGCGAAGATTTCGCTGAACGCAATCAAGACATAACTATAGACGATGGATCGGTCAATATCAGGCATAACTAGGAGAATAAGATGATGCTCACGATCCAGTCTGAATCCAGACATTGAGTGGTGAGACCCCATCACAGTCGGCGGCATGATAACCACACGGGTTGGTCTTGTAAATGTAGTGCTGGACGACAGCTGCCCAGACCATAGCTGCGGCACCGGTGAAGAAACCAAGGGTAATCTTCTTGAGCGCGCTAAAGTTGATGCCAGCACGGCGGAGGGCAGGGTAAATCTATTTTTTTTGCAGCAAGGTACAACTCAGGGAATGTTAGATGACGAAGGATGGAGAACTCACGAGCAGGTCACAGATGGGGATGAAGATGATGAGGGCGAAGGGGTCCAAGTTGGACAAGACATCATTAGGGAGACCATGGGTTGACATCGTAGCGGCTTGTGAAGTTAAGTTGTTGTTCAGTTGATTGTAGGTCAACCCTATGGTCGTTGGTGTCAATCGTGTGGGATGACCAAAACGGTGGGTCGGAATGACTTACAATAAAGTGGGAACCAGCAGAACACACTGCAGGCTTTCAGCCCACGTCGGACTTCGTCGACCCATTTGTCGTCGAAAGTCATCCATGCGGGCTTTTCACCCTTGATGTTGCTAGGTTTCACATTTTCCCAGAAATCATCTGCTGTCATGTTCTTGTAGCACCTATAGGGGTTCCAACTCCAACGCCCTTTGGCAGCGCGAGCCCACAGACGTAGGGCAGTAGCAAGGACGGATCCGGTTGGTGGTGACCGGATATACCTTTTGCGACCTGCCAGGAGGACGATGGGACAGAGAAGGAAAACGACGGTGGGAAGAGTATAGGCAAGATAGAAACCAACAAACTAATGGAAGAAGATCAGAAGTAGTGGAGCTAGGCGGAGGTAAGGATTTACCTTCTCAGAGTAGGTCATTGAGATCTGACCCACAAGAGCCCCAATATTAGTGAAGAGGTAAAAGTACTAATCGAGAACAAATTAGCACAGGTTCTTGCGGAAGACAAAGGTATTAGACCTACCATGTAAAGCCGAGACACAGTCATGGCAGGGTCAACGATCACTCGTTCGCCATCCTTGGTCGTAACAACAAACAGTTTCTTGCGTCGGTACTGCTCCGCAATCAAGGGCGAGATATTAGACTTGAACAAACCGGTACCTGTACCAGGTAAGCGTTCACTATTGCTGACGAATCTCGTCCGAAAGGTGTCGTACCGAAGCCCATAACAATCAGCGCTACTACGAAAGCACCAATGGCGCTCTGGTGTTCAATGACGCCAGGAACGGCGGCAATGATGAGGATGATATGTCCAATCAAAGCGATGGCGACTGCGACGCAGATTGTCTTGTAGCGACCCCAGTATGTGTCCGCGATGTATGCACCCAGGAGTGGCGTCACGTAGCACCTGGGAGTGAATGGTGGTCAGCATGAGCTAGACTTTCGTTGGCACGATCATATACCAGAATTGATAGAACGTCGTGAGACCAGTTGAAGCACGTTGGCCCATTCCCAAGGCACCAGCTTGGCCATTCAATCCACCTGCTCCAGTGTGCGAGCCTTCGGGAAGCGGTTGTTGAATGTAATTCGTCTATGGGAGCAATAAACTCAGACATAGTAGAGATAAGTAAGCGACTGGAAACCCACAAAGACGACGGTGGAACCATAGAACTAGAGCACGTTAGGGAAGATAATTTGTGCAATATCAGTCCTTATACTCACTGAGAAGCGCTCTGCCAGCTCGACAACAGCGATCACTGAACAAAGTTAAGTAACCCGAACAAAGCCAGAAGTGACGCCACTTACTGTAGGCGTTCCACGGAATCGTATCAGCCACACGCCGCAAGGTTCGCTTCTCTTCTTCAGTAGGAAACTCGAGCCTATCATGAATCCCGTCCAATTCCGGTTCAGCATCAGATGCGCTCCCTGAATCCAAGTCGCGTTTCTCCGCCTGAAGTTGCTTTTCCTCGCTTATCGCAGCAATTGCATTGTCATCGTGTTGTACTGCAGCCATAGTTCCTTTTAGTCCCAGAAGAGCACTATGTCTCAAGGCGAGGTACCGGTGGGAGGTGGGGAGAAGTCTGGGGTGAGGTGACCTCGCGTGAGATTTGGGGGCATCCAACTTTATATCAATTGTCCATCTGTGGGCACAAGTTTCTTGAAAGAAGCCAATTGCAAATCGGTTGGAATTAGAAGTTGGACAGTTGCATGTGCTTGCGAAGAGTTTGACAGGCGACCGGTCTAAAAATAGATCAGGGAGTAGGGAGTAGGGGATTTGTTAGCGATAAGCTTTGTCAAGTTCCGGGTATGGCATTCGGAATCTGGGGACAAGTTCCCACGCCTCTCTGAAAAAGGCCGTGTCGTGAATCCGGACTACTCGTTGTCAGGAAACCGACAGCCCAGTGCTGCTTTTGTGATGCAACGAAGAAGCAACTTCGTACGCGCTCCTCACCTCTCAGGAAGACCATCGGTATGTCTTATGGAGCGAGAATAGGGTGCTTTTGTACCCTGCCCGAATCCGCGCCTTATTAATGACCGTATCAATCTTGAGGTTGGCTTGCAAAGGTTCTGGGACCGCTCGCGCCAGAAATAACGGGAGTTTCTCAATTCAGCTTTCTACGTGATTACAGACCCTCGATTGGGAGTAGTGCAGTCAGCAGCGATGCCCTGCCCTAATAACTTTGCAGAGATGATGCGATCAAATCAAGGGTGGTCATCGGTTCATTCCTGGGCACTCAACTTGCGCTTTAACATCTAATTTAACTGCTTATGGTACCCCTCCCATCCTCGTAGCGACGCTCTCTGCCGCGTATATCCCCAGTTCTCCAACAAATTCAACCCAAGATGCTATTGCAAATGGTCTCAACATAACCGACACCTCCACGCTTAGTTTGCACTAGTACCCAAACAGGTCCGCATGACCTTCTAACGTACAATGTCCCACTCTCACCTAGCCTCGCAGCTCATACACGGACAACGTCTCATATCGTTTATCTGGCAATGGCACTGAGGGAATCAACAAAGTGAGTCACCAATGCATCACCCCCTGTCTTCTTCAAGCTGGCAGATTTTTCTCGAGGGCATCCTGGTCCACTTTTCAGAGGAATTTGTCAACGAACTCACCCCACCAAGTGTGCCTGCATCTATACCCATGCCATTGTTGCCTATGAAACTAACCGAGATATGGCTAGCTTCAACACCCTGGATTACTATGGTCTCCTGCGACTTCAATGTGACCAACGCTTCAATGGAAACTGACATTTTTACTCTTGCACGCGAAAAGGGCGCCGTCGCAGTTGTGCGTCATCCACTCTCTGCTTCTTGAGCTTTCTGCTGAATAACCCCGTCTCTGTACCAGTTGCTATATTCCCTTTACTCATCGGCATGCATCATTAATCCGGAATACATTGCCTCCTCCACCTTCAATCTTGGTTTGATATTTTCTCCGCGTAGAGCAAAACCAGTTCCCATCTCATCCAATCCCAGTTCAGCCAGCTCAAGCTCACGAACACGAGCATCTCTATATATGATTCCCAGCGTCTGAACGATACAGCAGACAGCATCAAAGATTCGATTGCGAAGGATCAAGTTACGAAACCGGGAATTCTCTAAGCTGTACTGCGTGCACATAATGCCACGGTCAACACGAATGATACTGTCGTGACACCTACGAATGGCGCAAATAAAAATATGAGAGATTCCCGTTTTACCACATCTTTCCTTGCGATGTAAGTATTGACCACTTCACCAAAAGCAGAGCGGCGAAGAGCTGATACATCTGCGCCAGGATCATACTCTATTTTAGCACAAGCTGCATTTCCGCCTATTGGGATTAGATAATCATATATGACCATACACTGACAAAAAGCTAGCGGACAATATGATGTAGCTCTGCTTCAGCAACATCTTGTTGCCAAGTCCAACTGAGATGCGGCATTCGACGCAACGGGCCGCGTTCAAAAGCGGGTTTAGTCGGCGGCGAGCTCGAGCTTGATTTCAGCAATAGCGGCGGCAGGGTTGAGGCCCTTGGGGCAAGTACGCGAGCCTTTCAAAGCCCAATCAGAGCAAGTCAGAAAAATGGAGTGAGAATGACTCACAGTTGAAAATAGTGTGACATCGGTACATGCTCATCTCGTTCTGCAAGCGTTCCTTACGCTCCGCGCCATGGGTGTCCTGGAGGTAATAGACTGTGAGTAAGGAAGCTGCGACAGAGAACTATGACGTAGCGGAACTGACCCGGGAGTCCGCAATCCACCTGTAGGCCTGCATGAGAGTGGCAGGGCCGAGGTACTCGTCCTGGTTCCACCAGTAGGATGGGCAAGAAGTCGAGCAGCAAGCACAGAGAATGCACTCATAGAGACCATCGAGCTTCTTGCGGTCTTCGGGGGATTGGAGGAACTCGCCTGGGGAAGGTTTGAGCATACATATTCACCAAGGGGTGAAACCAGGACGCACCTTGGGCAGGTGGGTTGTCGTTCTGCAACCAAGGCTGGATAGACTTGTACTGTTTGTAAAAGAGAGTCAAGTCGGGAACGAGGTCCTTCACGATGTACACTGAGAAAAAGCCGTGAGCTTATTTCCATGAGGAACGGCACGCCTATACTTACTATGAGGAAGAGGGTAGATCTTGCTATCCTTGGAGGGATTTCTATCAATCCTGCACAGGCAGGCGAGCGTGTTCTGGCCGTCAATGTTCATGGCGCAAGAACCACAAATACCCTCGCGGCAGGAGCGGCGGAAGGTGAGGGTGGGGTCAATCTCGTTCTTGATCTTAATAAGCGCATCCAGCACCTGCGGAAACTAGTGAGACACCAGGATATATGCGGGGATGGGTGATCCCGTAACTCACCATAGGGCCGCATTGGTTGAGGTCGATCTTGTACGACTGCAACGTCGGCTTCTTCGAGGGCTCATCAGGGTTCTACAACACACCACACGCTCTTCGTGAGTAAAACAGGTCAAAACGGCTTGAACGAAGGAAAATCACGGACCCAGCGGTAGATCTTGAACTCCTTCTCGAGGACAGGCTTTTGGAGAGGCGCCGCCTGTGCAGCACGGACGGTGGTTGCGAATGAGCGGGAGAGGTTGGCACGGGTGAGGGCCGAACGTGTGCTTGCGGCGAGCATGGTGGAGGACGTGGAGGACAGTGGACAAGTGTGGAGGAAATAAGAAAATGCAATGGGCGGGAGTCTGGCAGATCGGGCGGTCCTCGTCGCGTGATATCGGAAGTCCGCCAGATCGGGTACTCCTCTGTCACACTCCGGACCAATCACATGCTCTCTATTTACCCTCCACCACCTCTTCTGCTCTCTCGTCCTCATCCCCCGTCCTGAATATTACAACGCAATGTATGTCGATGTGTGCATTCTTCGGGTTGTGTTGTGCTCTATCTAGTTATGAATTTCAATTCCAACAGAAATCATGCACATGATCGTTCACCGTTCTAGCGCCGCATATGTTGGTCTGCTGCCGTTTCGCTACCACAATGGACGATCCCAACTTTTTCTAAACAGCTTAACACGTAGACGCCATAAACATACATAACAAGTAACTGATCTTCGACATCACGGAACCATAGGCTCGCGAGCTTAGTGCTACTCCGGCCGGACCAACTCCTATATGTCCGCCCGACATCTCCCTGTGACGTTCCTCTCCTCAGCTATGGCCCTAACATGTTCCGTGTTGTACACGCAACGGGCGCCTGAGGACAGACCATCTCGGTTTCGAAAGTGCAAACCCACAGCTCCGTCAAAGCTTTATAAGCGAGCATCCGGATCTCTACGTCATTCGTCATAGTGATATCGACGACCCTTTGGATAAAACACGTCATGAACGTCCATTTGTTACAGAGCATAAGTTGTCGATTCACCTCAGATGCTGCCACCAATCGTTTATCTCTTCGGTAATCATTCTCCGATACCGTCCGTTCGTCCACAGAATATCCCGTCCTCCTGTGCCACCACCATATCTGTATCGTCTCGATAGCTCGACGAAGCCTTGTTCCAAAAGCTTCCCCATAACCTGTCTCAGATTCATGCCCCGTCTCACTCATTTTCGCGTCTCCAAACATTCCCTCATGTAGTTTGATATAGTCCGCCTGTGGCATTGAAGACTTGAGTTGATTAATAATGTTGCAAGTTGCCGTCTGGCTTCAATCGTATTAGGAAACCGTCTTATGACGTGCTTCTTTAAATATACGGGGGATGGGGCGGCCTCGAGAGGTAAGACAACCGCTCTGATGAGGGTGGCCAGGGCGGGGAGGTATGACTTCATTCTCGTACTTGTACCCATCATTTATATACCCTGGGATCCTAGCGTCGACGCCCTCGGTAAATCACTATGAAACTCCACAGGGATCAAACGCACCACTTGCCACTGGCGCTGTGCTTTCCAAACTCAGGTTTGCCGGGAGACCCTATGCAGCCCCATGAGTATCAGGCAGCGACTGGCCTTGGAAATTCCAGCTCAGAATCATAATTCTCTGGGCGAAACCGATTCACATCCCGAAATTCCGAACGCGTCGCTGAATATCTGAGTTTCGTGAACCTGATGATGACTGAGATTCATATGGAACCAGTACGTATTACCCCATTCAGGTTTGTAATTACAACTTGGCGTCTCACAGGGTTCGACTACAATACCCCGAAGGATGTGTTCGGGCGTTCCGGTACTTGGCAACTCCTTGCAACCCTCTACATGTCTAATTCAATATACCAGTTATCGTGCAATGACGACCGAGTAGGCCTCGCTGGTCCACAGCCTGCGGGCGCTGAACAACCAAACCCAAACCAGATCCGATTCCTCCGAAAATGTGAGTCCGGGGTAGGACTCGCATCAAATGACGTGCGACTTATCATGAGCGCGATCGACAGGTTCCACACGACCGCTGGTTACCCTACCATCAGTCCTCAACAATGCTCCACACCGGCTCCTCACTCTCACCGCCTTTTCAGGGTAGACCCAACATCATTGATGGGTGGACAGACCTGTCGTGGGCCTTTTTTACACCCTTGAACAGCTGAACTGAATACTGTCAGGTCTTCCAAGATTCTCTCATTCATTCTTTCACCTAGTGGTGTGCGCCACATCCGCATCTCAAGTTTTTTCAACTCCAAACCCCTCGGATAACGCCACACTAGCCGACTGCCTGTGACTACCTGAGAACATCACCCACAATACACGATAGTCTTTCGTTGTCAGGTAACTTTCACTCAGCCATCCAGCTTAGCCACCCAGGAATCAGAGCCACCATCATACTCATTATGGGTCTGGAGATATATTCACTTGTCATCATAAACATTATCATCTACGACTATGACAAGAAAGGAAGATAGAGCAGATAAGTAGTGCTCGGTCTGACGATGGCATATCGTGCAGGTCAGGTGAAGGGTTTTATGAATTGGTCGGCTGAAGCGCCATCGCATGTTCACACACATTCCGCATTCAGCTCCACTTTTGTGGGAGAGTGAGTCCAACGCCGAATGTGCAGGAACTTGAGGCTCAGGTTGTAGGGTGCTGGTTTTTCTTCGCGAATTCATCGAAGTGTTGTCATTTTTGCTTGGTGATTTGCTACATACGGAAAGATCGTAGAGAATCACTCACTTTCAAACACAAATATGCAACAGATCAGACATGAAAAGCATGCAATCTTCCTCGGGTCTGCCCTTGGACGATCCTGGGCAGCTGATTGCACCTGCCAGGACGTCCTTCTTGTTATGTTCGGCAAGCCAGCTGTCAATGAGATATCCGAAGACTGCGCGTCGCCGCGATCAATTACATACCAGCCGCGGTGGCAGCAATGGTGACACAATCCTTCTTCTGGAGTTTGTGCCTTGGCGTCTTCAACCTGGACGTCACAGGAATAAAATTCTTGTACATACTTCATTACGAAGCTCGGATATTGAGGGGACGCGACATTTCAGAACCAACATTGAGTAGTTTTTGTGGAAGACGCGCCGGGGGTGTCTTAATTGGACGAATGACGCGTCGTTCACGCGTCCATGAATTAATCGCATGTATTTCAAAGCCTTAATCAAGCAGCTACAAATAACATTGTGTGCCAGTCCGCGGGACGCATTAGAAGCCGTTGAAGCTTTCGGTAGAGCTTCGTAACAATGTGGTCATATCATATAATAGTATCCTACTGAACCGGGAAGGGGCCTGCCCCAGCTTCTCTTTCCTATTCTTTGATGGATCGCATATGGGAGGTTTGAAGATTGGTCATAAGCATGAAGTCCAACGATTAGAATATGAGCTGGCAACTCCGAGTCTTTGATTCTCGGGCCTCCGCTTGCACGAGATAAGCAGGCCCATCTGATGCCTTATGAGGAGAATTTGGCATGCTTAATGGCCTTGGGCTCAAAGGCAGAAAAGGGTTCAATTCGTACATACAGGAGCAGTAGACGTAGACTCAGGGACAAGGGGAAACAGCAGGAGAAAAGGACTTAGTTACATCCGATACTCGATCTCTGTGTCAAACAAGATTTCAGCAGGACCACTGCGATCTCTTCATCAATAACCTGCGTGCAGAATCAAGAGCAAGCATACCGTTTCTCAACTCCCTGTGGAAAAGAGCAGGCAATCAAAGAAAATAAGGCAGAGGACACGACGAGAAACATACGTTTTCTTTCCATGCGTACTGAGCTTTGAACTCGGTGATACCAAACAAGATAATGATGTCATAGCAGAGCTTGAAGTAAGTGTTACCTAATTCACCAACGGAAGGTTGCAACTCGTTGATGAGTTCGGAAAGGTTCGCCCGCACTATGAACAAGTCGTAAAAGTTTTCTTTGACATAATAAAGTTAGTCGAGCTCCAAGTCGACGCGCGTTGGTGGCTGACCTGCATCCTGATCCTGAAAATCTGGACGGGATATGGCGGTTCCTCTGTAGCATGTAATAGTTGTCGAGTTTTCCATCACCAGCCCGGATTTACTGTAACTCTCTTCGTAGAATGAAGCGCGGAACTCTTGTGTATCTGACACCAGTGTATCCTACAAACAGCCGGTCTCAATCAGTGAGGTGAACATGGAAGATATTGACCGTTGTAACCTTCGCCAGTATGATCGAGAATGCCTTCGGTAAGATGAGGTTCCCGCTCATACTGTGGAAGGCGTTGGATGAGCGTTTGACATGTTCGGGATCAAAGGGATTGTACGGCGTGCAGCAACGCACACCAAGGGTGTATTTTGCTACACGAGTACGGACGTATGGTCGTAGATAGCCTGCAACTGCACCATCAGGCACTGCTTTGTTCCTCATCCTTCATTGAGTATTATTCAGCAGTTAAACGTGTTAATAGACACTCACAAATGCGCATCCGCTCGGCGAACATCAAATCCACGTAACTGCAGCCTTTGTCGTAACTGGTTGTACAAATAATCGCTTGCAGCGAAGCCACCAACGAGGAAGACGGTCTGAGAGTTATCACCGTCATAAGTATATTTCAGAAGCCGTGGCATCACCCACAGATGTTGTTTTCGGGGCCAGTGCACGTTGCTCCAATACCGCTTCAACGATGCATTGTATCGAAGGTTCGAAGAAGTCGGCAATTACAGTCCTAATAGTATATTTGATTAGCTTTGAACGAGCTCACATCAGGCAAGTTGGAATACGCGCCCATCTAATTTCAGCTGACCTGCTCGGATACCTAGACTAGGGTCCCTGTCACGAGCGGTTCCGAATTTAACATACTGAGGATCGCTTGGATCACGGAAAGAAAGCTTTGTGGTCTTGTCGAACTTCTCTGTCATGGAGGGAACGTCCTCGCGGAAGCGCGAACCCAGAAGATATGCTACAAAGCCACTATCATTGAGGATATCAAATGTGACGCGTTGATCGCGACATACTATCAAGATATTTTCCTGCGGCTCGTGTTACAAAAATCGAACCCTTGAAGTAACCTGAAGAGAAACATATTCCAGCTTCCAATGAGACAATCCGTGAGAAGAAACTTACACTGGGCTGCCACGATTTCCTCGTACTCGTCATTAGAAGCCCATTTGCGCGCGTATGTACTAACATCAACAGTCCCTCCTCCGGCATCCACAATTGTAACAGCGTCGCCCCCCTGACAACGTTTCAACGGTTTGGGTATGTCGCGAGAAAGATGGAGAAGGAAATACCCTGATGGAATCCGTCATCATGTCTTTGTCGATACAAAAGTTCAGGCTGGCTTCGCCCTCGCTGATGAACGATATCCGTGCGTGGTCTCTTGGAGTGTCCATGATCAACCCAGCCTGGACGGCGGCCTTCCTCATGAGAGTCTGTTGTGCTCCTTCCCATGCGTTCGGGTGTGATAAGATGAACTCAGCGCTTGCTGAGTCCAGAAGGCTTCGACCGTCCACGTGTGTCTCTTGAATATAACTCCTAGCGCACCGGTTCAGATACCGGAGAAAGTCTGCGAAAAGATCCACGGCAGTTTTTCCGGTAGGTAATGGCGGAATCTCTTCAGAAACGGATGCTGTTGTCCGAGTCTTGGGTCGAAGGTGAAGCTTGAACCTGGAGACAACCTGAGTACTCAGTTCACTTTGAGGGCCTTGGAGACGATACCATTCTGCCTTGACCCATCGTCCATCACTTGCTAGTCCCTCGATTCCTTCCTGTTCTGTCTCTGCGCCTACTGCATGGGGGATTCCATCAGGCCCATAATAGATCACTGTCGGCACTTTTGCATCTCCCCCGGTCTTGGCTCGTCCAGGAAACCTGGAGCAGACGTCTGTTCAGCACTCGTAAGGCAAAGGGACGGGAGGCCGCGACTGGTACCTCGTCACAGGCCTGATTTCAGGCTCACGACCAGGATCAAGAATCCTGGAGTTGAGCGGCCATTTGTCAGTAATCATTATGTCGTCTATGTTACTCGGACATACGTATATGAGATACCACTGTATGTGGTACCGACGTCGAAGGCAAGGACGAGTTTGCGCTGCGTGCCTGTGTATACGGTACGAGGAGGCATGTTAACACACCAACAACTTGTAGGTACATATCACTACCTTCTGGTTATATCATCGTGTGTCCAGGCGCTCGGGATCAGCTGAAACGGCTAGAACTCACGTCGTGTTATCCGCATTGCAGAGAAGATTCTTCAAACAGGAGTGCGCACTGCGCAAGCTGAGGAGCGAACTACGGAATAACCTCGAGGAAGTGATCAAGACCAAGGTTCAGTTGCTGCGATTTCTGTAAGCAGTCAGTCACATTTCGGCAACCTCAGAATAAACAAGGGGGCTTTCCAGGCGGAATTCGAGAAGACTCCTCCCCTCTCACTTCACATGAGGTTGGCCATTGTTTTGGTGAGACACAATCATGGGTCTTTGCCAAGCTCGGCCTGGTCCATTCAGTAAGCCTAGAAGGAAAGGAGGGAATGGATTTCTTGCGAGAACATCAGAGTACAGGCGTGGTACGGAAGGGACGCAACGCTGAGGGTTCTAGTACGGACGAAAAGCCTTGAAGGGCTTCCCTGCCTGGCGGGAGGGATTACAGACAAGGCGAGGCTGCGAAGGGCGGGTGGGCCCATTCGCAGCACAGGAGACCTCGGCTGTTGTGACACCACCTAAGCAGGCTGCAAGTAGGTGAGAATGAGGGGAGCGGCGGGCGGACAAAACAAGCAGACACGAATCGACGAGCAGTTCCCCCGTCCAGTGTCTGCAGTGAAGATAGGAGGTTGAGAGAGGGCCAACGTGACCGTGACGTCGCCCGCGAAGACAGCAGTCTGCTGCCGTCACTGGTTAGCTCAGTCCGTTGTGGACTTGCGCTCTGTGCGCAAGGATTATGTTGAGAGAGTAGGTTCGCCTCCTCTCGGCGCCCTTAAAGGGGCCAAAATGTGTTAATTTCCGTGTTCATCGATCGTGGGGTAAAGCGCTACAGACAACGGTTCATGTACGGATGGAAAGGTAGGTATATACGGCATGTAAACCTGACAAGAGCAGGGAGGAATCGCATTTGGTACTCAGGTGTCGAACATGATCTCGGCGGGACATGATCTTGGCGGGACCTCTATCACCTTCTTTAGTCATGGACCACTCACGCAGGCAAAAATGTACGCACCGCTTCTCAACACCCTAAAATGGGAATAATGAGATTAAAGGCAATGGCGAGCGCAGCTCGATACAGAAAAGACATACATTTTTCCTCCAAGCATATTGAGCCTTGAATTCAGTGACTCCAAATAAAATGATGATGTCAAAGTCGAGTCTGAAATATTCCTGTCCCTGACTCCCAATCTGTGGTTTTAATTTCTTGATAGGATCAGACAGGTCAGCGCGAATCTTGAAAACATCATGGAAATTGCCTTAATTTCCGAGAAATAGGTCAGTATGAGCCAAAGCGGCAACATGCCCACAACTTGCTTGGGTCCTGATCTATAAAGTCTGGGCAAGGCGAGTTGCCTCGGTAGCATGTGATCGTCGTTGTATTGTCTTTTCTCAGCTCAGATCTCGTGAAGGCTTCTTGAAAGAATGAAGAGCGAAATTCCTGAGTTTCTGAGACTTGCGAGTCCTACATGATGTGAAAAACTCCGATTTATTGCGAGGGGCATAGATGATACCTTGGAAAGTATTCTCCAGAAGCCACCAGGGAGTTTAAGCTCTCCGCTCAAGCGGTGTATGCAATGAGCTGAGCGCTTGACGTGCTCCTCGTTAGAAGGATTATAAGTAAAGTTGCCTCGTACCCCGTAGGTGTACCTCGCCACCCGAGCTTGTACCATTGGGCGAAAGAAACCTGCGATTGCGCCATCTGGAACAGCCTTATTCCTTGAAGCTCACTAGTAGGCTGGTACATTAATTAGTAGCTGTAACAGCCACTCACAAGTGCGCATCCGGGCGGTGGATGTTAGAACCGCGTGATCGCAATCTCTCCTGCAATTGAGCAAAGAGGTAGTCGCTTGCCGCAAAGCCACCAACAAGGAAAACACTCTGTATTCAATTTGCTACATTATTATGATGCCGAGTCATGAGGTCCGGGGGACTTACAGAAATCTCCCGGGAAGCGAGTCTCCTCTGTTCATCTATCGCATCCACAATACACTGGATCGATGGCTCAAAGAAGCGGGCGATAATATTGCTAACGGATCAGTATTTCAATTACCAACTCGATGCTTCAAAGACAAACACATACCCATCCAACTTCAGCTGGCCAGCTCGAACCCCTAGGTCTGGTTCTTTATCGCGGACACTGCCAAATCTGATGTACTGAGGATCCACTGCATCACGGAATGCGAGCTTTGTATTTTTATCAAACTTGTCGGCTATGAAGGGGACATCTTCATAGAAACGAGAGTTCTGGAAGAACTCTGGGAGTAAATCATCAATATGGGGATAAATCATATGAGCTGGAAGGCGTACCATCCAGATACCTTTCTGCAGCCCGGGTAACGAATATCGAGCCTTTGAAGTAAGCTGCAAAGGCAGTTAAATCGATCCATTCAGTAGAAGAATGGACGGTAAGCTCACACTGAGCTGCTGTGATTTCCTCGTACTCGTCATTTGAGGACATCTTTCGTGCATAGGTGCTGACGTCCAATGTCCCCCCACCGGCATCGATAATAGTCACCCCGTCTCCTCGCTAACCAAACCATGAGTCCAGTCGAGCATCTGAATGTGCGGTATGAGGTCATACCCTAATCGACTCGTTCATCAAGCCCTTATCAATGCAGAAGTTCAGGCTGGCCCCGCCTTCGGTAACGAACGATATCCGCGCTTGATCTCTTGGATTGTCCGCAATCAGCCCCGCCTGCACAGCAGCCTTCCTCATGAGAGTTTGTTGGGCTCCCTCCCATGCATTCGGATGTGTTAGTATGTATTCGACTTTCCCGGATGCTAATAAGCTGACGCCATCGACATGCGTTTCCTCAATGTAAAGCCTTGCGCACTGGTTCATGTACTTGAGAAAATCAGCGAAAACGTCGACCACAGTTTTCCCGCGAGGTAGTGGTGGGATGTCTTCAGAAATGGATGCCGAGACACGGGTGTTTGGCCGCAGATGAAGCTTGAACCTAGCCAGGTCTTCAACAGCGCTCCGGCGGATGAGGGGGAGAGGACATTACCATTCAGCTTTCTCCCACTGCGCTTCTTCAGCAATTGTTTCAACTCCTTCTTTTTCTGTCTCTACGCCTATTGCGCGCGGAACCCCGTCCGGTCCGTAGTATATCACCGTTGGAATCTTAGCATCTCCCCCGACCTTGGCTCTGCCGGGGAACCTGTGTCGGGCGATAGTCACTAGCAAGATGGAAAGAAGGCGAAGTGAGTAGACCTTGTCACTGGCTTGATCTCGGGCTCCAGGCCAGGATCGAGGATTCTAACATAATGCCCCGTGGTCAATAACCAAGTTCCAGATGTTTACCACGTACGTATATGATATGCCACTGTACGTTGTGCCAACATCGAAGGCAAATATAAGTTTGCGCTCAGTACCTCTGTACGGGGAACGAGTGGGCATCACAGCGCGATCGGGGCTTCTACGACCGGGCTATTTACCCCAAAAGACGCTTGCTTGTGGTGAACTTGTTAGTTAAATAACGTATGCATCGTGCTGCCCACGTTGTACAGGAGGACCTTTATATAGGAATCACAGCATCATGCACTTCAAATAGATTCGTTTAACTTGTAGACGATGATAAAACTGAATATAATCCGCGCATCGGGCTTTATGATGTGCCACAGGTGCATAGATCAAGGCGGCTTAACGGTTATTGCTTGATTGCCTGGCCGGAGCCATCTATTCCAGTATGCTCTAGATAGAAATGCAACCAATCAATTAGTTCGATTTGACTACATGCAGCAATGAATCAGCTACATTGCCTGGGGCCAACAGGGAGATGAATGATCAGTTGATCAAGTCTCATATTCAATCTCTGTATCAAACAAAATCTCGGCGGGTCCCCTAGCGGACCATCATAAGCTGAAAGTCGGCAAAAGTGTCAGTAAGAGCAAACGTACCGCTTTTCAACGCCCTGGAAATACTTGTCAGTGGTATAGGATTAGGGGGATCGATATTAAAGCTCACATTTTCGGTCCATGCATACTGAGCCTTGAACTCAGTAAGACCAAACAAGATGATGATTTCATAGTCAAGCTGAAAGTATTGATTTCCATTCCTTCCAATCTTTGGTTTCAATTTATTGGCGAGGCCAGAAACATCGGCATGTATCATGAAAACATCGTAGAAATTTGCTTTGAAATGGGCTATTAAATGATAATTATCCAAACAGGGATTGCCTGGACTTACCTTCATCTTCATCTGTGAATTCTGGCCTCATAATGCGTCCCCGATAGCAAGTGATACTTGTCGAAAGCTCTCCAAAATCCTCCCTCCTTGCAGCGTCCCTGATGAAGGCTGAGCGAAACTCTTGTGTCTCCGATACTTGCGTATTCTGCTCTACGTCAGCAGAGTGGATATGAGCTGAGAATAGGGATAACCTTTGGCAGTATATTGTCAAACGCCCCAGGTAACTCGAGTTCCCCAGCTAAGTCATAAACAGCGGTGGATCGGCGCTTTAAATGCGATTTCTTAGACGCGTTGTAAGCTGCCTGGCAGTGTAGGCTTTATTCCTGCCAGACCTTTCAGCTGTGTGGTCCCGGGTTCAAACCCCTGGGGATGCATTTCTTCGGGGG